>CABHPP010116601.1:0-48470 GCA_902168425.1 Peromyscus attwateri | reverse complement strand
TCTCAGTCCTCTTCTCCTTTGGGAGCAGCATAAAGTCCGAACCTATGTTTATTGGCATCAGCTGGTATGGACATCGCTGGGTACAAGGCCTAGCACTGCAGGGGAAGGCTGATTTAATAGCCCTTGGTTCGGATTCCCTGAGAGACAAACCTGACTTGCATAGAGGTTGGTATCTAGAGGCACCAAAAATGCCTAAGCCCTCTCCTCCCCAAAAGGTACCCTTTTTCTCAAGCCCGAAGTGGCTCTAGGAGGAGTCAGGTCAATGTCTCCCCCAGCTGGTTAAGGTCCACCACCATTCAGGTGGGCACACTCCCTCATAAAATAAAATAAAGGGAGGAGATGCCAAGGACAATTTTAAGAGCCATGCCATATTGCCTGCCTGAGTTAAGTTTCTGTTGTCCAGTATTGAGCCACTAACCAGAAACTTTTGACATGCCGGGACAAGTCCTGAGTTATTAGAAAATAACTTAACATTTCCTTATCTTTCTGCTACAGTGACCATTAGTAACAATGTTTTGAGGTTAGGTTGCTTGGTTGGGTTGCTTGGCAACTCAACAGTCCCCTGATCTTTTCCCAAAGAAAGTTTTCTGGTCTGCTTCTATAAAACCCACCTGAGAAAAATAAAATTTTGCAGCTTGATCTGAATACTGTCTTGCTGTCAATTGTTTGTGTCTCTTGTCCCTTTCATTCGCCATTCCCCCTTCTAGGGTCTCTGCTGAAGATCCCGCTGGCCTGGACAACTGGTGCCCAGCTTGAGGCTCTGGGACATGGAGGAGTGGTGAATGTCATCACACACCAAGGCAGGCCTGACTAAGAGTTGGACCACCATGGAAGACGGCTCCACGAGCGAAGGTCTGATCAGTGATCGCCACAGAAATACCTGGCCGTGAGACAGATCTGGAGAAGTTTAAACGTGATGACTCAAGGTAAGTTTACCATGGGACAAGCATTTAATAAACAGGATTTGTTTATTTCGGGTCTGAAACAGTCTTTCAAGACATGAGGAACTGGGGTTAAAAAGAAAGACTTAAAAAAATTTCTTGACTATATTGGAGATGTCTGTCCTTGGTTTCCCCAAGAAGGAACCATAGATGAAAAATGCTGGAGACGGGTTGATGACTGTTTAAATGATTTTTACCACACCTTTGGTCCTGAAAAGGTCCGCATTCAAAACTTTTCCTACTGGAATTTAATTAATGATGACTTAAAAACTTATAATCAGTCTCCTGATGTTCAAAAATTAATTAAGGAGGGAGAAAAAGTCCTGAAAGAGTACTCCCATCCACCTTCTGTCTGTCATTCTGTCAGTATTAATATTCCTAAACCCCCCATGTCTAGTCTTCTGGCAACAACCATCAGAGAAGCAAAAAGAGGGAATCCCCTACTCTGGGTCCACCTACCCACCTCTCCCTCAAAGGTGCTGGCCACTTATCCATCTTTAATGGCCAAGCTAATTATTAAGGGCAGAGAAACAAGTCGCCAATGCTTTGGAAAAGATCCTGACTCCATAGTTGTCCCCTATACTCAAGAACAATTAGATTGGCTGCTTCAAACAAATGATGAATGGCCCATTGCCTGCTCCTCCTTCCTTGGTACTATCGATAACCATTATCCTAGTGATCCCTTGTTACAGTTTGCCAGAATTCATTCCTTTGTTTTCCCCAAATTAACTGCCTCACAACCTATAAGGGAGGCTCCCCTGATATTTACAGATGGCTCAGCCAATGGAGTTGCCGCCTATGTTGTGGATGGAAAGGCTACCTCCTGCCTCTCCCCATATTCCTCAGCACAGCTTGTTGAACTTTATGCAGTCATTCAAGTTTTTCAATTATTTCATTCTCAGCCCTTTAATTTGTATACTGATAGTGCTTATGTTGCCCATTCAGTTTCTTATTGGAAACTGTTCCCTTTATTAAACCCTCGACCAATGCAGCTCCACTTTTTCTTCAGCTTCAATCCTTGGTTATGGCTAGACAGTGCCCCTTTTTTATTGGCCATCTACGGGCCCATTTAAAATTGCCTGGTCCTCTATCTGAAGGAAATACCTTGGCTGATGCCACCACACAATTAGTTTTTCCTGTTCTTGCAGGATCCCTTTCTCAGGCTGCCCAAGCACACTCTCTTCACCATTTAAATGCTCATTCCCTTCGTTTGTTGTTTAAGCTTACCCGAGAACAGGCCCAAGAAATAGTTAAAAATTGCAATGACTGTGCTGTCTCCCTCCCGGTTCAGCATCTGGGAGTTAACCCCCTGGGCTTGGTTCCCAATGAAATTTGGCAAATGGATGTTACTCATTTAGTTGAATTTGGCAAACTTAAATACATACATGTTACAGTTGATACCTTTAGTGGTTTTATATTTGCCTCTCTCCAGGCTGGAGAGGCCTCCAAAAATGTTATTTCCCATATTTTATAATGCTTTTCCATCCTAGGAAAGCCTAAAGTTATAAAAACTGATAATGGCCCAGGATATACTGGAAAAAATTTTCAATCTTTTTGCCAACAACTTCAGATTAAGCATGTCACTGGCATTCCTTACAACCCCTAGGGCCAGGGCATCATTGAACGTGCTCATCAGATTCTAAAATCCATGCTTCATAAATTAAAGAAGGGAAGCCTTTATGATACACGAGGCAACCCACGAAATCTTTTACATCATGCCCTTTTTGTCCTTAATTTCCTTACCTTGGACAAGAATGAAAGGTCTGCAGCGGATCGCTTTTGGCATCCACACACTCAAAGCCACCAAGCATTGGTCATGTGGCAAGACCCCTTAACTGCCCAGTAGAAAGGCCCGACCCAGTTCTGATTTGGGGTTGAGGGTCAGCGTGCATCTATGACCAAACAGAGGGAGGCCCTTGTTGGCTCCCCGAGATATTAGTTAAACAAGTAAACTCTAACCAGTCACCCAGGGAAAAGGATAGCCCCTGAGGTCGTTTTCCCTTTCCTTCTCCTTCTTTACAGATGCCGATGAAGAAAAAAATTGAGAGAATTTCCTGGATATTCTGGATCTTGCTGCTGCCTGTACCTTCTCATCAGGACCAGAGACCGTTGATACATCCCCATTTGCATGGTGCTTTTATTTGACTGAAAATTATACTAATTATGCTAAAACACCTTTGCTAAAAGACCTTTGGTCACCTATTTGCTACTGCTGATTGCCCCTTGCAAGGATGTCAGAATCCCATTTTACTCAACTTTACTGATTTCCATAATTTCCCCCAGCAAGGTGGCTACTGCTATCTGTTTTTTGTATGATCAGACTGTTCACAATTGCAAAACTTATTTGAAGGAGAAAAGCGTAGGATGCCCCTATTCTTACTGCAAAATTCATGATGCCATTCCTCCTGCTAAGGGACAGGTAATTGGGAGAGAATGGAATGGCCCTAAATTTTATAAGACATCTACAGGATATTCCCTAGTGGTTTGGGACCTGTGGGCCTCACGATGGACGAGTCCAGTAGAAGGAGCCATGTACACGGCCCAAACGGCCACATGGCCTAGCTCCACACTTTACATTTGGCGCTCTTATGTACAAGTACAATCTACGGTTCATCATAATATCCTTATACAAGAAAAAAATTTAATGACACAAATATCACCCCCTTCTCTCCATTTTCTTGGCTTTCCCTCCTCCAAGAAGGCCTTATGTTTGCCAATGTTACTGGCATTGGAAATCTCTCATCATGCTTCCTATGTGCAGCGTTGGGACATCCTCCCCTGATAGCAGTACCCCTGCCTCGAGTCCTTAATTGCACCACCACTGATAATTCCCATGGCTTCTGCCCCATCCCTGAAGCACCTTTGTTTCTTGACCCAGGCTGCTCCAAGTTTGATTTTTTGCTTTTCTAGTGTTTCCCTTCCCTTTTGCAACCAGACTGTATCACCCAATCATCCTTTTGTGCCCCCTGGATTTTTCTTTTGGTGCAATGGCACTCTATCAAAAAATTTGACCATCCCGATCCCACAGGACATGCTCTGCCTACCTGTTACTCTGGTCCCACAACTCATGCTCGGGACCCCTGCGGAGTTCTTGGGATGGGACTCCCCCCAGCCCAAGCAAAAAAGAGCTGTCTTCTTGCCCCTTGTGGCTGGAATTTCCCTCGACCCCTCGCTGGTCTCTGCAGGCTTGGCGGGAGGAGTTCTGGGTCATTCCCTCATAACAACAGCTCACCTATCCAAGCAACTTCAGGTAGCAACTAGGCTTCTGCAGCATCCTTATCCTCCCTCCAGAGGCAGCTAACCTCTCTTGCACAGGTTGCCCTACAAAACCGACGGGCCTTGGACCTGCTGACAGCAGAAAAGGGTGGGACATGCCTTTTTCTGAGGGAAGAATGTTGTTATTATATTAATGAGTCTGGAATGGTAGAAACCCATATAAATAAGCTACATAAACTTAGCCTAGAGCTACATAAGCAGCAATTCTCTGCCGCAGCCGATGATTGGTGAAAATCATCCATGTTATCCCTTTTAATGCCTCTTGCAGGACCATTAGTCAGTCTTTTGTTATTTGTAACTTTGGGTCCTTTTATAATTGACAGGCTAATCCAATTCATCAAAAAACAAATAGACTCCCTGGCATCAAAACCTATACAGGTTCATTACCATCGGCTCGAAATGTTAGATCGAGGATGTGATCCCTATGATATTTCTCAGTCCTCTTCTCCTTTGGGAGCAGCATAAAGTCCGAACCTATGTTTATTGGCATCAGCTGGTATGGACATCGCTGGGTACAAGGCCTAGCACTGCAGGGGAAGGCTGATTTAATAGCCCTTGGTTCGGATTCCCTGAGAGACAAACCTGACTTGCATAGAGGTTGGTATCTAGAGGCACCAAAAATGCCTAAGCCCTCTCCTCCCCAAAAGGTACCCTTTTTCTCAAGCCCGAAGTGGCTCTAGGAGGAGTCAGGTCAATGTCTCCCCCAGCTGGTTAAGGTCCACCACCATTCAGGTGGGCACACTCCCTCATAAAATAAAATAAAGGGAGGAGATGCCAAGGACAATTTTAAGAGCCATGCCATATTGCCTGCCTGAGTTAAGTTTCTGTTGTCCAGTATTGAGCCACTAACCAGAAACTTTTGACATGCCTAGACAAGTCATGAGTTATTAGAAAATAACTTAACATTTCCTTATCTTTCTGCTACAGTGACCATTAGTAACAATGTTTTGAGGTTAGGTTGCTTGGTTGGGTTGCTTGGCAACTCAACAGTCCCCTGATCTTTTCCCAAAGAAAGTTTTCTGGTCTGCTTCTATAAAACCCACCTGAGAAAAATAAAATTTTGCAGCTTGATCTGAATACTGTCTTGCTGTCAATTGTTTGTGTCTCTTGTCCCTTTCATTCGCCATTCCCCCTTCTAGGGTCTCTGCTGAAGATCCCGCTGGCCGGGACAATTCTGACTACATATTTGAACAGGCAAGTATTCTGATATTTATATATATAATTTTATATATGATGATGTGAAATAATTGCATTTGAAACATACATATGCTTATTTATAGGATCTACATCCAAAATTGATCTTCCATGTGGTGGTGCTAATTCATGTGAAGAAGATTCAGAAATACAGACATGGTGTTGAAATTTCTTAGGCAATAAAACAAAGTGAAATTTGAGATTCAGTAACAAAAATTTCTCCACATTTGATGACAAATTTATTGTAACTTGAGAATATTCTGTGTTTACAATCACAGTTACCTTCTTTGTCCCTGAGGAGAGTTTTACTTTGTCAATATGCATTCTGCAAGTGTTCTTCCTAAATCTTTTGATAGTTGAGCTTTGTTCAATTGTCATCATCATATTCAACTTTTAAATTTCTTCAGTTAATGATTTTGACAGTCTGATCAGTGCTGATGACTGATCACCAAAAGCAGAAGTTTTCACCAAAAGCAGAAGCATGTCAGGAAGATAAATAGTATGAGCACAAGGAGATATCATTGATGTCATGGCAGAAATTATTATTGCCAATTTCCAGTGAAAGGTATATTATGAATTGTTGTTATACTCTTGCCTATACTTGTTTACTTTCAGTCTTATTTTTGTTATAAGTCACTCAGTAAGTCGTTTCCCAGTTCTTACCATGAAGGAGGAGCATTAGAAACAGGTTTAAAACAACTTTGTTTCCAGAAGGACTCCAACCCAAAGTAGACCTGTGACAAATTAATGCAACTTATTTAAATTTTCTGAGCCTATTTTTTCTCAGTCAGAATATCAGAATAACAGTTTGCAATATTATGAAATCAAGTATAATTATGTGAAATGAAGATAACTGAACGCAGTTTACCAAATATAAGACACTAAGTTGTCATTTAATTAGGCAGAAATTAATATTTAACCCTAGTAGAATTGTATCTCCAAAGAGAATGTCACAGCCCTTTTCAAATATATAATTTTCCAAAAACCTCTCTTCTACAGCAATCCTCCTTTGACATCTTAGGCAGATATTAAGACAGTGAGAGGAATAAAACCTGGTTTTGTCCTAAGTGCTTTCAATGTTCTGAGGCTAACATTTTCTTTAGACAGATAACACACTAGTTTGAACTAGTCAGAACAGTTAGTTCTGCCTTTGAAACTGGATTTTATTCTACTTACAACTAATTAGAATATACTACAGAAATAATTTCAAGCCTAAAATTTATTCTTGAATAATCATTTTATGTACTGAATAAATTTGCATTGACATGGAGGAAACTATCTTTTCTATAAAAACTATAACAATCTTAGTTCTAGTGCACAGTTTTTCAAGAATGCTACACTCTTGGAGCTACAGTGAAAATTGATGGACTCAAAGAAGCTTGAAATGTGAACTACCCTGAGGGCATTTGATGAATTGGCTAACATTTATAAGTAATGAGACTGGGTTATCTGTTATAGAGTATGTGCCATTCTATAGAGGTGAACTATAGGATATACCAAGTTTAGCCAATCTCCTCATTGCATGGATGAGTCATCAAAATATTTATCCATCTGACTACAAAATGTCTAAAATCATGTAGCTCACTCTTAATACTTGAATTGTAAATATTACCAAGTGTTCATGTGTTTCAAACTAGGTTCCTACTAAATGGTTCTATTGGGAGATGATGACAACTTTAAAAATTGGGGCTTATGGGAGAAGTCACTGAGACATGCTTTTAAAAGGAATATTGAGAATCCAGACCCTTCTCTCTTTATTGTGATAATTTCTGGCTATTATGCAATAAGCAGTTTTCTTCCTTCATCATAATGCTTCACTATGGAACCCCAAACTACCCTGCTAAGTAACTTTGAAAGTATAAGCATAAATATATGTTTTGTTCTTTCAGCTTGAATTTACTCGTCTGTTATGTTGATGAAAAATCCACTAATGTACATAGTCTTCTGAAGCAGTGTGCCTGAGTTTCTCTGATAGTAAATAATTTCCAAGCTGAAATTATACCTCTAAGTGTAGATAAGATTAATAATGAAAGAAAAATGCAAAATAGTACTTGGTTAACAAATTCCTTGTGTCTGAAATGATTTATTCTAGGATCCATCTCTTGGTAGACCAAGGACTCATATTTACTTTTAGATCTTCAAATCCCAGTGGAATGTCTAAAGTATAACAAACACACAACAAATATTTCTTCAGTGACATTTATAAGAAGATCTGCTTGGACATTTCATCAAAAATTTCCTTCTAAAACACTACAAGCAATTCACATCAATCAAGGTGGTTTACATTTTTAGACTTATTGCAATAAGGAGAACATCTTGACACAATGTTAGCAATATATCAAAGTGAGTTAATTGGGAAGGTGATTTGTAGCTCTTTGAAAAGTCTCAGGTGGATGATTTTAAGGCAAGTCATGCAATATGGGGAAGTGGCTAGAAATGGGCATAGTTTATGATATTTGCACAGTGCAACAAGGCTTAAAATGAGTGTTAATGAGCAAGTTGATGATCCTGCTTTCAAAAGTTTTTCAGAAAGTATTTCTTGACTTAGGAGCTGGGTAAATTTTGCTTGTTATGAGCAAAATTGAAAACTGTAAAAGAAAGTATTTCCAGCCCAACTATTATTCTGGAGATAAGAAATAGTGTTAGTTTTTTGTAGGCAAACTTTTCTGTGTCACCAGCCAGTTCCCAAATAACCATACAGGAACTTGTTATTATTTATAAATTTTGATGCTGCATAAGCATCAGGGTTCAGTGTACGTTCTGCAGTGAAAAAGCTGCAGGAGAGGCAGCAGTTAGGCAAGCAGCAGAGATACTGCACCACAGGAGGCAGCAGCAGTGGCTTGGAGAGTGCAGCAGAGACTTCGGGCAGCAGGTCTGTCTCTGGGAGCTGGACCAGAGCAGAGCAAGGGACACCCAAGAGAGCACGGGCAGAGAGCAGAGTGGGCAGCTGGAGGATGAGCATGCAGAGCACCTTGGCCGCTGTGTGAGAGAAAAAGCCTCCAGAGAGAGGAATGCCCGTGGGGTATGCACCAAGAGGGCCAGAGAGCAAATGACTTTGAGTGCATGTGTATGTTCTGGGAACACCAAGGTAGGCCTGACTACTGCCAGCAGCAGTGAGGGTGGGGGAGCCCTGCGGAGGCCAGGTAGCATCCCCAAGAGCAGAACCGTGACAGAGGCAGTGAGGGAACTGAGGGAAGCTGCTGACTGATAGGGCACCCAGGGCAGGATGAGCCCTGGTGTGGAGAAAGAAGCAGAGATTTTGACATCCTTCCTGCAATGAAATGTACAGGGTCTGAGTTCCTAGCAGCAGCATGCAGGAGGCTAAATGGCTGAGATTCACTGAAACTTTGGTCAATATCGGCTCCCAGCAGCAGAGTGAAGCAGTCATGTAGCTGGTCGTGTTCAGCTTGCAAGCAGGGCAGCATACAGAGGAGAGACCCCCACAGTAAAGCAGGTAGTGGAGCTGGGGTACAGCAGTCACAAATGGCCATGGCTGGGTTTTCTCCCAGACTCAGGTTGCTGAATAAGAGCTGTAGCTCATAGCAGTGGGGAGGAACGTTGAAATCCTGGGATGAGAGGCAGTTGAGAGCCCTTGGCCCTAAGGACTGGGACTGTAAAAATGCCATGCAGCTTCTGCTTGCTGGCTGCAGAGAGAACTTTTTTGAGAGGACTCTGCAGCAGCTCAGTTGCAGTGATGACGATTTAATCTTTACCCTGAGGTAGAATTCCTAGGGGAAGACTGACATAAAATGCTGCTGTAACTGAGAACAAAAGTTTCAGAGACACTTGTTTGAACTAAGTTGAGTTGCTACATTCAGAGGAGCATCAACAAATTTGGGACTCCTCATATTTTTTTTGCCTAAAAGTCATTACAATTTGGACTGCTATCAGTGACTTCAGGGTGGCTGACAAGTCAGGCCCTGATCTTGGGCTGTCAGCAGAACTTTGAGACTGTTATTAGAACTGACTTCCTTTTGAGATTTTTGCAAACCTCAGAAATGAAACATTTTTGAGATCACCTACATTTTTTATTTTTTTAATATTTTTTATTTTTTTCTACATTTTATTTAATATAATTCCACTAAATTTAGAACATTTTTTACAATAGTGTTAATTATCATTAAGTAAGACAGCTCATAGCACATTGGTAAAAACAACTACTGATGCAAACCAAGGTTGTAAATTATGAAATAACAAACAATAAATATTTCATAATTTAATTTGTTTCAAGATCCCACTTTAAACCTGGATAGAAAATAAAGATAATGCTCAACTATCACTCAATATTACAGATTAATATTATGAAAAAAAACTTTTCGTCTTTCTTAACATATAAGCATTTTATTTCCATAATATAAACTGAATAATTTTAATTACATAGTTAATATTATGTATTCCTTGTCAAAGCTATTGTCAGTGCTCTTGATTGCCCTCCAGAACTTGACGTTAATACACTGTTGCTAGAGATACCACATATTTATTCATAGGACATGGAAAAGTCAAATTTGTACTCACTCAGAATGCTAGAGTACCACTCTCAAATCCCTCTTAGTTTAGCCGTTCCTGTCTTTGGTGTCCTTCCCTTCCCTCCCTGTTTTATGACTTTCAAAAAACTCATTTACAAATCACCTTGATAGCACAACTAATTCAAAGCAAAACTTTGGCAAAGTATCCCTAAAGTAGAAATGATATTCACCACATATTGTTGCATTATTTATTTAAGGGAACAAAGCATCATCTCAGGTACCGAAAACATATATGAGGATCTCCCTGTATTCCTTGCAATATATTAATCCCATTTCCAGTGAAATCATATATAATAATCTAGTGCTCATTCCTGTTCAGAGTGTTACCATAAATTAATGCTAATACATAGGTGTGGGGTGATCATGACTATAAGTATAAAACATTAAGTGTGGAAGAATGATAAGTAAAAGCATGTAATGGTTTTATTAACTGACTCCTCAATTCATTTAATACTTGACAAAATTATATTATTATTAATTGAACTATTTTGTACTTTTCTTCATCATTCTGCTTCTAGAATTCTCATTGCACATTTTATGCTTTTTACTTTCTAATTCCTGAGTACTTGAATACTCTGCTTTCTCTTCTTCCCTTCCATTTTTGGATTATGTATTCTTTTCTTCTAGGTGAGACACTCTGTGTCTTGTGAAATTTCCAGTCTCAGTATCCAATTCTCCTTGAGTTGAGGCGGATCTACTGGAGTCTATCATATATGTGTTTTGTTTCCTTTTCAATGTTATAAATCTTCTGCATTTCCTTTTGGCTTTTTTTTTTTGAGTTCACCTACATTTTTAACTGTGGTGACTCACAATTCATGTACCCTCTGTCTTGTTGGAAGAAAATATAAATAGTTCTGTTAAGAGATCTATTTTAGATGTTTGCTAAAGTTTGTAAAGTGTAAATAGTTCTATTGAGAGTTTGCTTTTAAATGTAAGTTTGTAAGAATTGTCAATATGTATAATGATATTATTGCTAGAATTATGTTAACATCTTGATTTTGATAAACCATGGTTTGGTGATGCTAAGGGAGTCTTTAGGTTTGATGCAGTTGCATCTAGAGTTTACTGATTTATTTCATGCAGTTGCATCAAGAGGTTATTGATTTTAAAAAGGGATTGGTGCAATTGAGACTGCTATAGACATCTTAGACTCATTCACAAAGACATTCCATCTTGGTCATCCTCTACTCCTGTACTGGGAGATGTGGCAGCTCTAGGAAGTAGGAGTATTGCTGTGGTTGTTCCTGCTACCTGCAAGCTTTTAGTGGGGACCTGATTTAGAGCTGCACAGAGTTAATCTCTGTGCCTTCCCCTGCCAGAGCCTGGTAGTCAGAGACAGGTAAGTCCTTCTTGCTAGCTGCCAACCTAAGACAGAATATACTTGATGGAAAGTGTGTCTCCATGAAGGGTAAGGCTGATTAGGGAAGAAGGATGACCTAAGACAAGCACAGTGTATCAGAGAGTGTTTGAGGGGCCCTTTAAAATATTAAGAAGGGGGAGCTGTAGAGACTTACAGAGGTTTCCTAGTGAGAACTTACTCAAGGTCTGAGAATCTGAACTTGCTTTACCCATCAGGGCTGCATAAAGGGATGATTTGACCACACTTGTTACCAGTTGTTTGGAAGGGTCTACACTTGGTTGTGAGGTGTGCTTTGATCTAGTAACAGGGAGTTCTTTTGCCCTGCCCCTTGGAATTGTTATAAAAAGCCCCTCTATAAATGGAAATAAATGGAAAAGGCCATTGCATATTGACCCAGGTCCTCCTGAAGCTATCCTTTGTTTCTCTTTCTTCCCATCACCTAGATCTCCCTTTCTATCTAATATTTTCTTATCCCTCTCTCCTCCTCATAAAAATCCTTGAAATGGTGGGAGCTGGCCTCTCCTACCTCCCAATCCCTTTATATCCACCCCTCACCCCTACAGCATTACCCCCAAAAGAAGCCCCCCAAAATTTAATTAAAAACAAAACAAAATGAACAAAGAAAACACATCACTCCTCAGTCTTTCCCATTTCTTTAACATCTCCTCATTTATCCTATTCTCATTGGGAGCTGTGGTGTGTCACACAGTATACCCATTTGTTCCATCAGCACCACTGACAAGTGTTCATTGGAATGAGATACTGGTCTGGTTCATGGCCTCTGGACATTTGCAAACCATCATCACTGTACCCTCACTGAAACTCCTTTGGGATATGCCATGACTCATGGGGATCCTTCAGCTATCACTCTGTAAGACCAGTCCCTTTAAGCACTCCAGCAGTCATAGATGGGGTAGATGTTAGAGTGGGCCAACCCAAAGCCCAGAATGTGAGTCTGGGTAGTAGCTGAGCTGGTCAGTACAGGCCATGCGGATCTTCACTCTCAGGTGAGAAGTAGAGCCAGATTTCCCAGTCCCATGCCATCACTGCCACTTCTCCCACTTCCATGGTGAGGGGTGGAACCATCTTTCTAGAGGGCAGGGGCCAGCTATCCTGCTGCAGTGTCCAACAAGGGGCAGAGCCAGGTATTGCAGGGCCAGTGAAGGGTAGAATTGGCATAGCACAGCCCTCAGATTTCAACTGATAACACAGGACATCAATATCAAAACAGACCCCAGCTTCATGGGGACCACTGACACAGACATAGCCTTTGGCAGCATCTCAGGCCCAATGTCACCATTGCTCCTGTGGCAGTGCAGGTCACCGAGATCAATATGACCCCAGTGGCAGTATGGCCCTTGGACACCAATATGGTCTCAGGTGGCTGACCAGACCCCAGGCATACTTACAGACCTCAGTGTTAACAGGAGCCATGAATATCAACCCAGAACTGGGTTGCTGTAGGGCCACAGACACAGACATGGCTCTGAACAGCAGCTTGGGCCTGGTCAATACTGTGGCCCCATGTGGTAGCATAGGCAACTCAGTTTGACATGGCCCTGGTGGCCCTCAGACACCAGCATGGCCTCAGGTTACAGCCTAGATAGACCACAGGTACTTGTGCAGCCTTTGCTAGCAACATGGGCCACAGACATCAACAGAGATCCCAGGTATGATAAAATCATAGACCCAGACATGGTCCTCAGCAGCAGCCCAGGATAGGATGTCGCCATGGCCTCATGTGTCAGTACAAGCCACTCAGATAGTAATGGCACCAGTAGCAACATGGCTCTCACATACCAACATGGCCCCAGGTGGCAGCTCAGAAACTTGGAATCAGCATGCCTTTTGATGGTATCAGAAGCCATGGACATCAAAACAGACCCTGGATATAGTAGGGACACAGACCCAGATATGGCCCTCAGCTGTAGCCTGGGCCAGGATGTCATCAAGTCCCCACCCATGTGGCAACACAGGGCTCTCAGTTCAGCATGATCACAGCAGTGGCACAGCCCACAGACACTAGCATGGCTAAAAGTGGCAGCCCAGACCCAAGGGCATCTCTGTGACCTTTGGTGGCAACATGGGTCATGGATGTCAACACAGACCCTGGCTGCTATAAGGTCACAGAACCAGACATGTCCCTTGGCCACAGCCTGGGCCCCAGGTGGCAGTTAGGCCTCCCACATTAGCCTGTTCCTCATCATCTTCTTCAATTCTGCCTCTTTCCATAGCACATGAACCATTATGCTTCCCTTTGTCTACCATTTCTCTGCCATTTATTTGCTCCTCATAATAGGACCTGTGGATGCCCGCAATAAGCTGGGAGTGGGAGGACCCAGGCTAGCCTGTGGGTGTTTTCACCTGCCTGAGTCAAATGGCAGAAGGCAGGCCTGTGGATACTTTCAGCCAGGCCAGACTGTGAGGACCCAGGACAAAAAATATTTTAATGAGATAATTACATTACACCTTACTGCAAGTAAATTACTTTCTCAATGGAAATAATTCAATCATTCTTAATTTTTCTTCTTTAAACATTTATTTGCTATCTTACTGAAAGTAATTGGATATACTGAAAGATCAATCACATCTTTTCTCATGTAGTCAATATTATTGTATCAGTTTTAATTAAATTTTAGCACAGTAGCATTTTTTATTTACTTATTTTTATCTTATGCACTTTAGTGTTTTGCCTGAATAAATATCTCTGTGAATGTGTTGAATTCCCTGGAGGTTGAGTTACAGACAGTAGTGAGCTGTCATATGGGTGTGGGGAATTGAACCTAGGTCTTCTGTGAGAGCAGCCAGTGTTCTTAAGAACCGAGCCACCTCTCCACCCACAGCACTGAATAATTTTTAAATGTGTGTACCTGCCTCTTATTTTTCCCATACTTCATGGGAGGCAGCAGGCAGGGAGAGATTATTTTGATTTTTATCTTTTTACTAATTAGTAGTACTTATATTTCAAACAATGATACTTTATCACATAGATAAAATGTTACTTGTTGAATTAATTATATCAGACTTTGATTACACTATCAAATTTCTTGTTGACTACATTACCCTCTCTATACATTTTCTAATTTCTCACCTCCCTCTTACTATATCATTAGCCCATAGACTCCTTTTTGTCCAGGAAATCCATAGAAGGATTCCACCCACACTGGTATAATTTATTAGTCTACAGCAACAACAAAGGGACTGTCAGGCTGTGTGATGTTTACTATGCACCTGCCTTCTACAATAGGTGGTTCAACTTAACATTTTGACAGAGTCCCACAACAGCATTAGGATGTTTGATAGAAACACTCTAAGGATGTTCCACTGGAAGCCTCTACACAGAACATCAAACACCCAGGTAACTAAAAGCCCTGGGAAGTGTGTAAGGAGATGGGACAGTGCTGTGGGATGTTCTGTTCGGCAAATGTGTTGCTCTGATTGGTCAATAAATAAAACACTGATTGGACAGTGGCTAGGCAGGACGTATAGGCGGGACTAACAGAGAGGAGAAAAGAACAGGAAGGTGGAAGGAGACACTGCCAGCCACTGCCAGGACAAGCAGCATGTAAAGATGCCGGTAAGCCACGAGCCATGTGGCAAGGTATAGATTTAAAGAAATGGATTAACTTAAGATATAAGGACAGTTAGCAAGAATCCTGCCACGGCCATACAGTTTGTAAGCAATATAAGTCTCTGTGTTTACTTGGTTGGGTCTGAGTGGCTGTGGGACTGGTGGGTGAGAGAGATTAGTCCTGACTGTGGGCCAGGCAGGAAAACTCTAGCAACAAATGGCGCCAGAACGTGGGGCAGGAATTTCCACTTAAAACCTGAGAAAGTATAAAAAGAAGATTCTAAAACGGAGCTAAAACAGCTTCCTAGTTGTCTTTCTCAAGTTAGCCACAGCCTGCGGGCTTGAGCTACTGTATGGCGGGTACCTGGCGTGCATGTTTGACCTACAGTATGGCAGGAATGAGGCATCTGCAAGTGGCACATTAAGCTGTGTGGTAGATTTAGCCTTTGCTAGTACAAAACAAAAAAAAAAGAGGTTTCTGGGCTAAACGCTGTTTTGATAGAAGCATAGACCCACGATAGCTCCCAGAGCTGACGGTAAATGTATCATCCACATGTTGGGAAGCTGAGGTGGGTGGAGCCAGCAGCCACAGCACCTTTTCAGTCTTAGAATGCTGCAGTTTAAAGTAACAGGTTCACCATAAGACAGATTCAGATGGAACAAGACTTTAAATGCTTTAAAATGTGTGTAAAAATGTACGTAGGCTTCAAAGAGAGAGAAAAAGAAATATATACAGTTATATAAAGAAATAGATAGTTTTGAAAAATAAAGTCTTTAAAGAGACAGTAAAGGTAGTATAAAATATAAGCCACATAAAGATAGATATCATACAGAGAATCTGCATTGTGTTGTCTTTGGGATTCTGAACTGCCGAGAGATATTTGATTGTAAAGGAAGCTGAGTTAAACCAATATGTATATTTTAAAGATACCTTGACTTCAAAATTTGGATGTAAGGATATGTTGCTTTGGAAAGGAAGTTCTGCTTTTGTTTCCACAGAAAGCCAGAGGCTATGGATTTGTTCCAGATTAAGATACATCAGGTTTGACCAGCCAAGACCCTCTGAAAGGTCTCTGATGACACCAAGGCCCAGATGATCCAACATCCAGAACCGTTTCAAGACAACTGGCTCATACAATACAGCCTCATGGACTATTCCATAATCCTAAAATTTTCTTTGTGTTCCCATAAGATACAGCGCCCCCCTCCAACAGGAAGTAGTAAGAGAAGCTACGCCCAAATTCCCAGATATACCAAGCTGGCTTTGGAGATGTGTAAAAGTTAAAACCTTCCTCTTAAAAAAAAAGGGGGGGAGTGCTGTGGGATGTTCTGTATGGCAAATGTGTTGCTCTGATTGGTCAATAAATAAAACACTGATTGGACAGTGGCTAGGCAGGAAGTATAGGCAGGACTAACAGAGAGGGGAAAAGAACAGGAAGGTGGAAGGAGACACTGCCAGCCACTGCCAGGACAAGCAGCATGTAAAGATGCCGGTAAGCCATGAGCCATGTAGCAAGGTATAGATTTAAAGAAATGGATTAATTTATGATATAAGGACAGTTAGCAATAATCCTGCCATGGCCATACAGTTTGTAAACAATATAAGTCTCTGTGTTTACTTGGTTGGGTCTGAGTGGCTGTGGGACTGGCAGGTGAGAGAGATTTGCCCTGACTGTGGACCAGGTAGGAAAACTCTAGCTACAGGACAGGGTAAAGAAAATCCCCTACCCTGCTGTGGGATGTCTTTCTGTATTTTTTGAATATGTGTTGCTCTGACTGGTTGATAAATAAAGATTCATTGGCCTATGGAAAGGCAGCTTAGAGGCAGGTGGGAAATCAAAGGAGAGAGATAGGAAAGAGAAAGGCAGAGTAAAAGAGATGTCAGCCTGCTGCCCAAAGAGCAACATGCCAGTACGCTGGTAACACCACAGCCATGTGGCAAAACCTAGATTAATAGAAATGGGTTAATTTAAGATGATAGAGCTAGCTAGCAAGAAACTTAAGCCATTGGCCATACAGTTGATAATTATTATTAAGCCTCTAAATGATTTTTTTATAAGTGGCTGAGGGACCTTGTGGCCAGGTGGGACCTGAGAAAACTTATGGCTACATTACCTCCAAATCAGGCACCTGAAATGAGCTTAAATGTTCAACAAAGTTTCTGCCTATGAAATTCCAGAAGCCAGTCAAAACCCATCATATGCCCTGGAGCCACAAAATCACAAAAGTAGGCAATCTGATTTACCTTTCACCCTGTAATTTATCCAGAAAAGAGTTTCTGGATCTGCTGAAGCCAGGTCCTCCCTTTTTCCTATACTCTACTAGAAAGACTGATTCTCAGACTCTGCAAGATACATTCTCCTGTGTCCTCAGATACTGAGCTACAGGATTTGGGGGCACCAACCTCTCAGGCCAATAAAGTCTGTTCTCCCTGTTTTGAGGTTGAACTGAATCTATTCCTTGATTTTTTCCACTTACTATTTCTTGCATGGAAGATAGGAGAAAGAACCACAAGAGAAGTGTGGTCACTTCGGACTACAACAACAAGATTATTCACACAGCCTGGAAACCCATAGAGTACATTATTGCTGTGGGTGCCAGCAATAATTTGTATGTATTCCAGGGTAAAATCAATTAAGGAAACTAACTTGATGCCTCAGTTTTCTCTCATTAGTTAAGTTAGTTAAGCATGTAATTTTCTGTCAAAAAAAATAACACTGTCTCTCTATTGGGAACAGAGGCACACTTCTACTTTCTTCGTAGACACAGGTCTCCACTGGAGTTCTGGAAAGATGTATGCCACTGTTGCTAAAGGGAAAATTCACTTGAAGCAGAATTGGTTGACTTTATTCAATAAAGGTCATTACTGTGATGTATTTAAGTCTGAACATTCTGTTCTATTTTATAGACAAATAACTTCTGAGAGAAAAGATCTTGTCATATGTCTTTGTCCAACTCTCCCCTATGCCTTTTCCATTGATCTCTGAGCCTTTACCTGCACATGTTGTTGTGGCCACCATCCATGTTTCTCTCTTTCTTTGGAATACCAGTGATCTCCATCACCACTTGTATGTGAATATACCTTAGCAATCCCAGATAGCTTTACTTACTCACTCATCTGCTGACACACTTTAGTAGACCCACTTAATATAAACAATACACTATAAAGTGTTAAAACAATAATACTAACAATAAATGATCACAGAAATGTCAATTTTTCTTAAATGTCTTGGTGTTTTATTTATTAAAGAGCTTTCTACAAGAAAAGTATTATGCTACAAAAGCAAACAATATGTAGAACACTGAATTGGTATTATCAGGTGCAAAACTACTCCTCTGTGGTGTATTAGATTCTTTGAAATGTTATGTTGACTCTTTAAGTTGCTAGGGTAACATTTAGCAAGTTACAACTACAATGGATTATTAATATTTTGCATAATATATTTCAATTAAAATAAAATTGGGTCCTAACACAGTTGAGGCTGAGTTTAGTTTATTAGTGGGAGAGTAAATAATGAGAGTTGCTTTTAAAAATTTAATGTACAAACATCATTCATTGCACTATTTAACTACAAGTAATTACATACAAAATGAATGTATACTCATTTGAATATTGTTTCCAAAGAATTTTAAAAAACAAATCTCACCAGCATATTATAACATCAAATCACTTTTAAAATTGGAGTTTGAATGGTGTCTGTATCAATTTCATCATTATTTTGAATATATGAAAATTCTTCAAACTTAATATACTTAAAGAGCTATACTTTTCTCTGACCTCCAAAGCTATGCTCTACTAACAAATGATTCAACTTGAACATAGAATTAAGTAGTTTTTAGTCACTTAAAGCCAATAGGATCCATATAAAAACAGTTATAACACACATCACCTAGGTTTTCATATACTGGCTATTATGTGTTGTAATTTAAACCAATTACATTTTATTCCTTTCCATCATGTTATTTGTACTGCTGCTGCTTTCCTTATATTGTCCTACTTTACAAATATGTGTTATGCATAATCTGTGTGCGCCATTATAGCATTTGTGTTGTTAAATTGACATAAACCTAGACATATTTGGGAAGAGAGATTCTCAACTGAGGAAATGTCTCTATCAGATTGGCTTATAGGTAAATTGTGGCTTTTGTTTTTGTTTTTTGTTTTTTTTTTTCTGTTAGTAATTGATGTGGGAGAGCATGACAGGTTGTCTTGGGTTGTATAAAAAAGCAGATTGAGAAAGACAGGAAGAAAAAGCCAGTAAGCAACACTCCTCCATGGCTTCAGTTTCAGTTTCTGCCTCCAAGTTCATAATTTGAGTTTCTTCCCTGACTTTCTTTAGTAGTCACATGTGATCTGAGAGTTGTAAGCTGAAAAAAATAAAACCACTTTGTCAATAAAATAGAAACAGAATGAACATTTCACAACTTATTTTATGAGGCCACATTTACCCGATACACAAACCACACAGAGACTCAACAAAGAGAATTACAGGCCAATTTCCCTTATAAACAGATGCAAAAATTGTTAATAAAATACTTGCAAACTGAATCCAAGACACATCAAAAAGATCAGCTAACATGATCAAGTAGGCTTCATCCCAGAGAGGCTGGCATGGTTCAAAATACAAAATACAAAACTCAATAACATACTGAAACAAAAAGCACATCATTATCTGGTTTTAATATAGAAAGGATCTTTCTAAAAATCCACCCCTCCCTTCATGATCAAAGTCCTGAGCAACTTATGGATGAAAGAAACAATCTTAAACATAATAAAGGCAATTTCCAACAAACATCTAGCCAATGTCAAATTAAATGGGAGAAACTCAAAGCAATTGCATTAAAATCAGGCACAAGAAAAGAGTGTCCACTTTTTCCATATTTGTCAACTGTAGTAGTTGAAGCTTCTTACAGATAAACAAGACAACTGAAGAGGATCAAAACGATACTAAATTGGAAAGGAAGAAGTTAGAGTATTGTAATTTGCAGATTATATGATAGTATATATTTAAAATTTCACCAGGGAAATCCTTTTATACAGGAGTTTCGAACAGGTTGAGATAGAAATCAGGGAAACAACATCTTTCACAATAGCCACAAATAATGTGAAGTATCTTGGTGTAACTCCAACCAAGTAAGTGAAAGACCTGTATGATCAAAATTTCAAGTCTTTGAAAAAAATTGAAGAAGATATCAGAAGATTCAAAGATCTCCCATGCTTATGGATCAGTAGAATTATCATAGTAAAAATGACAGTCATATCAAAAGTAGCTTACAGATTCACTGAAATCACCATCAAAATTCCAACACAATTCTTTATAGACCCTGAAAATAACAATCCTGAAATTCATTTGCTAAAACAAACAAACAAAAACAGGATAGCTAAAACAACTCTGAAAAATATAAGAACTCCTGGAGATCCCACCATTCTTGATTTCAAGTTGTACTGCAAAAACACAGTAGTAAAAGCAGCATGATATTGGCTAAAAAACAGACATGGTGATAAATGGAATTTAATTGAAGACGCATACACAAATTCACACACTTATGGACATCTGATTTTTGATAAAGAAGCCAGCAAAATACATTAGAATAAAGAAAGTATCTTCAACAAATGTTGCTGGTCCTACTGGACATGTAGAAGAATGCAAATAGATTCTTATTTATCATATTCCACCAAACTCAATTCCAAATAGATTAAATATCTCAACATAAAAACAGATACACTAATCCTGATAGAAGAGAAAGTGGGGCATAGTCTTGAATGCATTGGCAAAGGAGAAGCTTCCTGAACAAAACACTGATAGGGCAAGCACTAAAATCAACAATTAATAAATGGGATCTCATGAATCTAGAAAGCTTCAGTAAGGCAAAGGACACCATCATTTGGACAAAGCAGAAGCCTACAGAATGGGAAAAGATTCTTAACAACTCCACGTCCTATTCAATGTTGTTATCCACAGTATATAAAGAACTCAAGAAACTGTATTTCAAAAAACAAACAAGCCGGGTGATGGTGGCGCACGCCTTTAATCCCAGCACTCGGGAGGCAGAGCCAGGCGGATCTCTGTGAGTTCGAGGCCAGCCTGGGCTACCAAGTGAGTTCCAGGAAAGGCGCAAAGCTACACAGAGAAACCCTGTCTCGAAAAACCAAAAAAAAAAAAAAAAAAACACACACCCACACACACACACACACAAAAAAAAAACCACAAACAAAAAAAAAACCCAAATAATCCAATTAAAAATGGGGTATAGAGCTAAACAAAGAAGTCTCCATAGGGGAAATCATGGAAAGGCTGTGGTGATATTTTATTTGTATGTTAATAAATAAAGTTTCCCTAGAGATCAGAGGTCATAGCCAACCATAAACAGAAGTCAGGCAGTGCTGGCACATGCCCTTAGTCAAATCACATGGCAGGCAGAGTCTCTGTATGGTCAAGGACACAGCCAAGCATGGTGACACATGCCTTTAATCCCAGCACCAACCATAGAGACCTAGAGGTCTGTATAGACAGGCAGTGACAAGGAAGTGAGGTGGCTGGATTAAGAGCCAATGAGAAGGCAGAACATCAAGGCAAGAAAGGCACAGGTTAGACAGGAAGAGGTTCTCTTGGGAAGCTATGGCAATGTGGTGAGCTAAGGTTAGTTGGTGGCTATTGCTCTGATCTCTATGGCTTGCAGCCCTGTATTTGGCTCTGAGTTTCTTATTTAATAAGACTGTTTAGAAATTTGTCTACAAAATGCAAATAAAAACTACTTTGAGATTCTATCTTTTGTTGTTGTTGTTGTTGTTGTTTTTCGAGACAGGGTTACTCTGTGTAGCTTTGAGCCTTTCCTGGAACTCACTCTGTAGGCCAGGCTGGCCTCGAACTCACAGAGATCCACCTGCCTCTGCCTCCTGAGTGCTGGGATTAAAGGCGTGAGCCACCACCACCCAGCTGAGATTCTATCTTATACCTGTCAGAATGGCTAAGATAGATAACACAAGTGTTAGCTCATGCTGGTAAGGATGTAGAGCAAGGGGAACATTTCTCTTGTGATGTTGAAAGTGCAAAATTGTATAGTCACTATGGAAATCAACATGGCAGTTCTTCAGAAAGTTGGAAATTGATCTACCTCAAGACCCAGCTATTGCACTCTTGAGCATAAACCCAAAGGACACTCCATTCTACCACAAGGACACTTGCTCAACCATCTTCACTGCAGTGTTATTTATAATAACCAGAAAGTGGAAACAACCTAGATGTCCCTCAACAGAAAAATGTATAAAGAATTGTGATCCATTTACACAAGGGAGTTTGACACAGTTGCTAATTATGTTTCACATCATGAAATTTATAGGCAAATTGATGGAACCAGAAAAAATTATCCTGAGTGAAATAACACTGACATAGAAATATTAATATGGTATGTATTCACTTATAAGTGCATATTATCTTTAAAGAAATGATAACCAACTTTAATCCATAGACCTAGGTAGCCTAAGTAAAAAGGAGGATTCTGGGGGAGGGGGATGCATGGATCTCTCTGGGAAGGGTAAATAGAATAGATTTTATGAGCAGCCTAGGAGAGCATGATGATAGGAGTAGGGGATCAGTTGAGGGAATGATGCAATGGAGAAAGGGAGTATGGGAATTTAAGGATGTTATTGGTGGCATTTTATGTGTGGTGTGGAAACCTGGTACAGTGGAAACTTACTGCACTGTGTGAAGGTGATACCATCAGGACTACTAGTAATAGGACATTCAATTGTTCCTCTTTTTTTTTTCACCAGTCAAGGCTTCCAGTGGCTGGACTGGATTGCATTCAATTAAGTTTTTGACCAAAGTAGTCCCATGGAAATCCCTAACAACCCAGGCTGTTTCCAAGACAAAGGGTTGCTCTCTGAAAATGATAGAGTGAACCTATTGTATAGGACAACAGCAATATAACTCATTGTCAAGTTTGTGCTTACATAGAAACTTTACCCCAAGTCCTAGTCTCTTTGTTGCAGTAAGGTACTCTGAATGACTTTAAAAGAGAAATGTTGATATCAACCCAGTCAGAAAACCTTGGACCTACAATCTGCCAGCCTGCATAATATTCTAGGGCAATGGTGGCACAGAAATTGTGAGAGTAGCCAACCAATGTCTGATGTGACTCAAGACCCACTGCACAGTTTAATATCCATACTCAACATTGTTTGGACAACCAAGAGTCAGAGACTTGATAGCTCTAAGATCTAGTGTAAAACCAAATGCTACTTGTCTAAAAAATAAAGTCAATAAAATGACTCCTAATGAAACTCTGCTATATTCAAAAATCTGTGCCTTTTCAGTCACAACTAGAGAAGCTTCCTCTGGCAGCAGATAGAAACAGCTGCTAATATGTATTTCTGACTTCTGGTTGAGTTGGAACAAGGAAACTGTGTGTGTCTTCAGTATGAGGCATGCAAATGAGAAAAGTCTTTTGTGATTGATAATATTTTTCTGTCTGTGAAGAATACTAAGAAATGGGATCAATCTCCAGATTTAAGGGAATGTTATTTTAATAGGTTTATGTAGATTTAGGATTGCTTCTCTATTCCTTATTACCCCAATGATTTGCAAATAATGAAATAACTAGTGTACTACTCTTTGAAGAGAAAGCTTATTGTTTGTGGTCTTTGCACATGTTAAGTTTTTGCTCTATTATTAATACAAATCCTCAGCATGAGGAAAATAATTTTTTTGTGAATTTGATTAGAAACATCTGTAAGACTTTTCCTTTGTACAATGTTAAGCATGAGACCACCATTTCTCAACCTGCAGTTCATGACCACCACAGGGGTCACATATCAGATATCCTGGATGCAAGATATCTACATTACGATTCATAACAGTGGCAAAATTACAGTAGTGAAATAGTAACAAAAATAGTTTTATGGTTGGGTTTTCCACAACATGAGGAACACAGCATTAAAGGGTCACAGCATTAGGAAGGTTGAGAACCACTGCATACAACAATGCATGCATTTTATTTTTCATTGCATACACTTATATTTATGGTCCTTGTGTCTTTCCTAAATGTTTTACATTATATATCCCAAAGATAAATGAAATTGTTTCTTTGAACTGTTTGGTACTAAGAAGAAATTAGAACTTGTGTTCATAACTATGACAAAGTTTTTTTTTGTAACCAGTAACTTTCATTTGAAGTATGGATATCTAAAATATGATTTTCAAGACCCTTTGTAGTTGGACTTGGACTCCCAGCTTCCAAATAATGACACAGGGACTTCTTATTAATTATGAAATCTTTACTTTACTTTAGGCTTCTTCCAAACTCACTCTTAAAACTTAAATTAACCCAGTTATATTAATCTATGTTCTGCCTTGTTGTGGCTAGTTATGTCTCCCCAGTACCATATGCCTGACTTCTTTTGTATCTGGCTAACAAATCCTCTGCCTCAGATTCTTTTACCGAGTTCCTATCTCTGTATAGAAGTCCTGCCTATCCTCTTCCTGCCTAGCTATTGGCTGTTCACCTTTTTATTAAAAAAATAAGAAGGTGCTATAGGCAGGTGAGGTAAAAAAGAGACATTTTCCCACAGTGTGATCAAATATCCTGCAACAACCCTTTGCTTACATTACTGTGTTCTAACTTATATAAATGGCAGTAACATTACATTAATTCTGAGCTCTGGTTGTCTGCCACTTGTGTGGTACAGTAGCTAATTATTAATTCTTCACACTACATTTTATTGTGTCCAAGTAGTGAATTTGACTAAATGATGCAAGTGCTATTGGTAATGTAGACTCCATTAAAATAAATGATTGCACATTAGTACAACTATTTGGTTTTATTTCTCTGGTTTTTATTTTTGCTTTGCATATTTTGAGAAAGAGTCTACTCTATGCAGCAGCTAAGACTTTGCATGGAACTTTGCATGTTGTGCAGACTGACCTTGACTTGTGGTAATCACCCCTCTTCAGCTTCCAGAATGCTGGGATTCTGAGCATAATGCTATGCCCAGGTAAGGATATATTTTGTTTATCAAAAATCAAGGGCAGAAGTTTGTCATTACAATATCAGTTCCAAACTCTGGAGGATGATGAAAGATTAAATCCGAATAGTGCAGAAATTAACCGAATTTGTGTAGAAAGGAAATTTGCCTTAGTTTGTAATAGCTGCAAATGATGGTGCTGAAAAGAGACACTGAAATGTACTAATATTGTGACAAAGTTTGCTTGGTGTTGATGTGCTTATTCCTAAGACAATTTTCAAAGAAAAGAGCTTGAGAATTTTTCATTTATTTTTTTACTAAAATGACAGTTGAAGCTTTTAGTCTTCTCTCATCAAGGAATAGTAAAATGGTTAATGTCTATGTAATTTTCTCATAGAGCAGCCATTCAGTACATCACTAAAGCTTTTTTCCCAGGATTTTTGCTAGCTTTATTTGATTCTTGAACAGAAGTCATTAATTTTGTCTTCAGAGGCAGGGAGATAAGAAATATGTAGGTTTAGCAGACTGGTAGGTTTCTGTCAAAGCTACTCTTTCAGTGTAGTGCAAAAGTAGCTGTAGATAATGTTAATGAGTAAGCATGTCTCAGCTCAACAAAACTTTATTTACAATGACTTTATATATTTTAATGTCACACAATGATCATATTTAAACTTTTTGAAGTATTAAACATGTAAAATGACATTGCAGTTTATTATCTGCACCCAGGAATTCATTAGAAGATGATGAAATATGGTTTGCTAACCTTCATGCTTGAACTTTTATACACAAAAGAATAGGGCCTGCAGAGATTTCTCAGTGGTTAAGAGCATGACCTGCTCTTCTTGAGGTCTAAAGTTCAATTTTCAGCACCCACATCAGGTGGCTTACAATTCCCTCTAAACCCTGCTCTATAGAAATTTGATGCCTCTGGCTTCTTTGGGCACCTGAGTACATATGTGTAGGTCAATGTTTCTCTCATGTTAACCAGTTCCCAAATAACCAACACAGAGGCTTAATACTATTTAACCAACACAGAGGCTTAATACTATTTATAAGTGATCAGGTGATAGCTCGGGCTTGTTATTAGCTAACTCTTACTTTTAAATCAACCCATATTTCTTTAATTCCATTCATTTGCCTACAAATTTCATGATGACATTGTGTTTTACTGCTGTGTAATACTCCATTGTGTAAATGTACCACATTTTCTCTATCCATTCTTCTGTTGAAGGGCATCTAGGTTGCTTCCAGGTTCCGGCTATTAAAAATAATGCTTCTATGGACATGGTTGAGCAAATGTCCTTGTGGTATGATTGAGCATCTTTTCGGTAGATGCCTAGGAGTGGTATTGCTGGGTCTTGAGGTAGATTGATTCCCAATTTTCTGAGATACCGCCATCCTGATTTCCAAAGTGGCTGTACAAGTTTGCACTCCCACCAGCAGTGGAGGTGTGTTCCCCTTTCTCCACATCCTTACCAGCATGAGCTGTCTTCAGTGTTTTTGATCTTAGCCATTCTGACAGGTGTAAGATGATACCTGAGATTCATTTTGATTTGCATTTCCCTAATGGCTAAGGATGTTGAACAGTTCCTTAAATGTCCTTCTGCCATTTGAGCTTTTTCTGTTGAGGATTCTCTGTTTAGTTCTATAGCCTGTTTTTTAAAAGTGGATTATTTGATATTTTGCTATCTTGTTTCTTGAGTATTTATATATTTTAGAGATCAGCCCTCTATCAGATTTGGAGTTGATAAAGATCTTTTTTTGTGTTCTGTACGCTGCCTTTTTGTCTAATTGATAGTATCCTTTGCCTTACAGAGGCTTCTCAGTTTCAAAAGGTCCCATTTATTAATTTTTGCTCTCAGTGTCTGTGCTACTTGTGTTATATTTAAGAAGTGGCCGCCTGTGCTAACGCATTCAAGGCTACTTCCCACTTTCTCTTCTATGCGGTTCAGTGTAACAGGACTTATGATGAGGTTCTTGATCCATTTGGATTTGAGTTTTGTGCATGGTGATAGATATGGATCTATTTGAATTCTTCTATATGTAGATATCCAGTTACGCCAATGCCATTTGCTGGAGATGCTTTCTTTTTCTCATTGTATAATTTTGACTTCTTTGTCGAAAATCAGGTGTTCATAGGTTTGTGGATTAATATCAGGGTCTTTAATTCAATTCCATTGATCAATGTGTCTATTTTTACGCCAATACCAAGCTGTTTTTACTACTATAGCTCTATAGTCAAGCTTGAAGTCAGGGATGTTGATGCCTCTGGAAGGTCATTTATTGTATAGGATTGTTTCGGCTATTCTGGGTTTATTGTTTTTTCCATATGAAATTGAATATTGTTCTTTCAATGTCTGTGAACAATTGTATTGGGATTTTGATGGTGAATGCATTGAATCTGTAGATTGCTTTTGGTAAGATTGTACAAGATTCTGGAGTTCAGTTGAAGAGGGAGAGAAAGGGTTGTAAGAACAAGTGGTGTGTGTCAGAATCATGGTGGGAAAAATTCACAGAAATAGCTAACCCAAACTAATGGGAGCTCATGGACTCTGGACTGACAGCTGGGGAGCCCGCCTGGGACTGAACTAGGCCCTCTGAATGTGGGTGAAAGTTGCGAGGATTGATGTGTTTGTGGGTTTCCTGGCAATGGGACTAGGACTTATCCAGTGTACACAAACTGGCGTTTTAGACCCCATTCCCTATGGCGCAATGCTTTACTCAGCCTTGATGGAAGGGGGAGGGACTAGGTCTATCCTCAACATGGTATGACAACCTGTGTTGACTACCCAAGGGAGGCCTTACACTCTATAAGGGGGGGATGGGTGTGGGATGGGGGTAGGTGGGGAGGAGCGGGAGAAGAGGAGGGAGGGGGAACAGTGTTTGGTATGTAAAAGGAAAGAAAATCATATAAAAATAAATAAACTAACCCATATTTCTCATCTTTACTTCTCCATGTGGCTTATGGATAGTTGCCTAACAACTCTGTGGTATCAGTGAAAATAATACATTAAATTACACTGAGGCCTGTCTGTTTACTAAGAAATATTTGGATCTCATCAATGATCAAAGGAAAGAATTATAAAGCCATTTATTGAAAGGGGCTGGGAAGATGGATCAGCAGTTGAAAGCACTTGTATCTCTTTCAGAGGATCAGTGTTCAATTTCCAGTACCCACATGACAGCTTACAACTATGTGCAACTCAATCTCAAGGGGATCTTATGTCCATTTCTAGGCTCTCTCAAGTACCAGGTATATATATATTATTCACAAAGGCATACATATAAGCAAAATACTTACACACATTAAATTAAATTGAAATTAAAATGGAAATTTATTGAAAATAGGAAAAATGAGTAGCATGTCTTTTCAATGTCATTATGATACATTATTTAACAAACCAACCTAAAGTTTATGTAATGCACCTATGTTTGGCTTTTCTACTTATCATGGTGAAATTCCAGACTCTGTGATTTACTTGGTAATTTATGTATTTACTTATAATAGAAACCCCTAATGTTTATGGTTTTAGTATTTCATAGGACAATAATGAGTTTTGTGATTATCTTGGAAGTCCACTCTAAAATATTTAAGATGGCCTTTGTACTAGTTTCAGTTCTGTTGATATGATAAGGCAACCTAACAAAAAGCAACCTAGGGAAGAAAAAGTATATTTTAGCTATTTATTCCAGATTTCATCCCATCACTCTGGGAAAGTGAAGGCAAGAATTCCAAGTAGCTGGTCACATAACATCCTCAGTAAATATCAGACAGTAATGAATACATGCATACCCACTTGCTTGCTTGTGCTCAGTTTTATTTTTCCACTCATACAATTCAGAATTCCCTGCCTTGAGAACTGTGCTGTGGATATTGGACTGTGTGTTCTTACAACAATTAATAAAGACAATACCCCACAGACATTCCTATAGACCAACCCAATGTAGACAATCCTTCATTGAGACTCCTCTCAGATGATTATAGGTTGTATCAAGTTGATAAATAAATCTTACTATCAGAGATTTCCTGATCAACTATATGAACCCCCATTTTTTAAGTCATCTTTACCACCTTTAGGAATTCTTTATTAAACTAATAATTAATGAATTAATATATTTTATGTATGTTTAGTTTATATTGGTGTAATGGCTATTCCTGGTTGTCAGCTTGACTATATCTGGAATGAACTACAATCCAGAAATGGAGGACACATTTGTGATCCTGATACTGAGGGCAGTAAGTCAACATGCCTTTGATCTGATTCTTGAGGTAAGATGACACATACCTTTAATCCAGATTTTGAGGCTGGAAGGCATACCTTAATCTGGGCAACACCTTATGCCGGAAGCCTGCATAGAGACAATGCAAGAAGGAAATGTTCATTCATTCTTCACCTGCTTTCCTTCCCTTTTTCAGCACATCCATTTGAGTGTACCTCATCATGATTCCAGCATATATAGAAGACCATCTGAGAAACCCAGCCACATAGGACTGAGTAGCTACTAGATTCTTGAACTTCCCATTCACAGCTAGCCACTGTTGGATTAGTTGAACTGCAGCCTGTAAAGCATTCTAACAAATTCTACACACACACACACACACACACACACACACACACACACACACACATACACACACACACACACAAATACACACACAGACAGACAAAGGGAAAGAAAGGGAAAGAGAGGGAGAAAGATATTTATTCCATAAATTCTATTACTCGAGAGATCCCTGACTAATATCACTGAAATAGTCACATTTTTAATTTAAAAATGTCTTTAATAAAAAGGTATGAATAAATATATAGTATAATAATTCATATAGATAATCTCATAAAGTTCCACTCTCTTGCAAAACAAAATGAGTCTGGGAATTAGGCCTTATTGATCTTTATTCATTTTTAAAATGTCTGCTTCACCTTCCTTGGACAGACACTCCCTGCCCAACCACAGGCCATGCCTGCTAGAGTACTAAGTAGGCCTTCTGCCTTGTGGTCTGCCCCAACTCTGTCCATTCCATCAGGCAGACATCCTCTGTCCAACCTAAGGCCTGCCAGAAGTCAAGGTAGGCAGACCAACAAGCCCAGTACCCCTCCTTTCCTTGTGGCTTGCTGTGGGATGTCTTTCTGTATGCTGTGAATATGTGTTGCTTTGATTGGTTGATAAATAAAGCTGCATTGGCCTATGAAAAAGCAGGATGGAGCTAGGCAGGAAAATCTAAGAGAGATAGTGAAAAGAGAAAGGAGAGTAGAGGGAGACACCAAACCACCATCCAAAGATCAACAAGTAATGGGATGCAGGTAAAGCCATGGAACACATAGTGATACATAGATTAATAGTTATAGATTGAGTTAAGTTCTAAGAGCTAGCTAGCAATAAGCCTGAACCAACAAGCCATAGAATTTGCAATTAATATTAAGTCTCTGAATGATTAACTTATAGGCGACTGTAGGAATGTGGGGCCAGGTGGGACTGGAGAAACTTCCAGCTACAGTTGCTCTCAATTTGAATGGATACATTCTTCTGGGCCTGAGGCCACACTGGACACCAGAACTCCAGATGCCACTTGGGTGGAGCCCCCACCCACACCTCAGCTGGACAAGAAACCAAACAGAACACCAAAATTCCTGTCCCCTACTCAGGCAGAGACAACCTGCTTGATAAGAGACCAAGCTAGCAATCAGAAGTCCAACTCAGGTACAGACTCTCTGCTCAACCAAAGGTGAGAAATACCAACTCAGAAAGACCCTCTGTTCAACTACAGGTCAAACAAATCAGAAGACAATAGAGAAAACAGAAACCAAAGAACCAAACACCCTCCAACAATGACAAACCCAGAAATCGGCACCTAGACATATAAGCACTTAAAACCCAGAGACCTAGACACCACTGTAAGAACATGATAAACAATAGCTGGTGCAATATGTCATCAATTACAGATGACAGAGTTTAGCTATCCTATTAAAGTAAGCCCTGAATATATCAATACACCTGAACCACAGAACAAGACCTTAAAGTCAACTTTATGACAATGATAGTGGTTCCTAAGGAAGTAAAAAATCCATTAAAGAAAACAATGAAAAGACAAACAAAAAATTGGAAAAAAATGAGTAAATCCTCTAAAGTAAGTCAAGAAAAAATGAGCAGTTGAAGGAAATGAATAAAAGTGTTTGAGATCTGAAAAATGGAAATAGAAATTTTTAAGAAAACACAAACAGGGAATTCTGGAAACAGAAAAACTAGGTACATGAATAGGAACTACAGACTCAAGCATCACCAACAGTCTACAATAAATGGAAGAAAGAATCCCAGGCACTGAAAAAATGAGAAAAGAAATCAATACATTGGTCAAGGAAAATTTTAAATCTAAAAATTCCTGATACAAAAGAGCCAGGAAATCTGACACACTGAAAAGATCAAACCTAAGAATAATAGTACAGTAAGGACGAGATTTCCAGCTCAAATTCCCAGAAAATATTTTCAACAATTTTCTAACCTAAAGAAGGAGATATCTATAAAAATTCAAAAAGCATATAGAACATCAAATAGATTGAACCAGAAAAGAAGGTGGGTTCTCCACATAATAACCAAATTATTAAACATAACGAAAAAGAAAGAATGTTAAAAGCTACAAGGAAAAAGTATCATATAAAAATAAACTCATTAAAATTATACCCAAATTCACAATGGAGACTCTAATATTCAAAAGAGCCTGGACAGATATGGTGAGGGCTCTGAGAGACCACAGATGTCAGTCCAGACTACAATAATTAGCAAAACTTTCATTACAGTTGGAGAAAAGATACTCCATGATAAATTCAAATTTAAACAATTTCTATCTACAGATCTAGCCTTACAGAATATATTAGAAAGAAAACTCCAACCCTAGGAGGTTAACTCCACCCACAAAAGCACAGGCAATAAATAGTATCACCACCACCACCACCAACAACAAAAATCGGGGATTAACAACCATTGATCATTGATACTTCTCAATATCAATGGATTCAATTCCCCGATAAAAACACAGAGTAATAGAATGGATGGCACCCTTCTTTTGCATGCAAGAAACACACATCATGATCAAAAATAGATATTAACTCAGAGTAAAGGGTTGGAAAAAGGGTTTTCCAAGCAAACAAACTGAAGAAGCACTCTGGTGTAGCCATTCTAATATCTAATAAAATAGATTTCAAACCAAAATTAATCAGGAGAGACTGGGAAAGACACTTCATACTCATTAAAGGAAAAATTCACCAACATGATATTTTAATTCTTAATATCTGTGCCTCAAATGCAAGGGCACCCACATTTGTAAAAGAAAAATTACTAAAGTGTAAACTACAAATTGATATTTACACATTAATAGTGGGAGACTTCAATACTTCACTTTCACCAACAGACAGGTATCTAGACAAAAACTAAACAACAATGAAGCTAACAGACATCATACGCCAAATGGACCTAACAGACATATATAATACATTTCAGAAAAATGCAAAAGAATATACCTTCTTCTCAGCACTCACAGATGTTTCTCCATACTCAGTCACAAAGTAAGTCTCAACAGATACAAGGAAATTAAAATAATCCCCGGCATCCTATCAGACCATGATGGTCTAGAGATGGACTTCAACAAAAACAGAAACAGCAGAAAGCCTACACACTCATGGAAACTGAACAATGCTCTACTGAATGATTACCGGGTCAAGACAGAAATAAAGAAAGAATACTCCTCAAATTCTTACACTAAACAGAAGCAGAATAAATTTTGACAAATTCATTTTGTTAGGCTACAGTTACCCTGAAACCCAAACAACACAAAGATTCAACAAAGAAAGAGAATTACAGACCAATTTCTCTTATGAACATAGATGCAAAAATGCTCAATAAAGTACTTGCAAATCAAATCCGAGAACATATAAAAAAATCAACCACCATGATCAAGTGAGCTTTACCCTAGAGATGCAAGGATGGTTCAAGATATGAAATGCAGTCAATGTAATCCACTATTTAAACAAAATCAAAGAAAAAAATACTACATGATCATCTTACTGGATGCCAGAAAAAAATTCTTTGACAATATCCAAGACCCCTTCATGATAAAAATACTGAAGATACTAGGGATACAAAGAACATACTTAAATAATATAAACAAATTACAGCAAGCCTATAGCCAACATCAAATTAAATTAAAATTAAAGAAAAATCAGGAACAAGAGAAGGCTGTCCACTTTCTCCATACTATTCAATATAGCACTTGAAGTTCTAGCTAGAGAAATGAGACTACAGAAGGAGATAAAGTGATACAAACTGGATAAGAAGAAGCCAACGTATCTTTATTTGCAAATGGTATGATACACTACATAAATGATTCCAAAAATTCTACCAGGGAACTCCTACAGCTGATAAACACCTTCAGTCATGTGACTAGATACAAGATTAATTGAAAAAAATAATCAGTAGCTCTCCTGTATACAAATAACAAATGGGCTGAGAAAAAATTAGGGAAAAATACCCTTCAAAATAATCACAAACCATATAAAATATCTTGGGGTAACCCCAAGCACAGAGGTGAAAGACTCACTTGACAAAAATTTCAAGTCATTAAGGAAGGAAATTAAAGATAATATCAGAAGATGTAAAGATTTCTCATACTTATGTATTGGTAAAATTCACATAGTACAAATGGCCATCATACCAAAAACAATCTACAGATTCAAAGCAATCCTCTTCAAAATTCCAACATAATTCTTTACAGACCTTGAAATACAAAATTCAATTTCTTATGAAAAACAATAAACAGGATAGCTAAAACAACCCTGAACAATAATGTAACCTTCAGAGGTATCACTATCCCTACTTTCAAGCTGTAGTATAGAACCATAGTAATAAAAACCAGATGGTATTGGTATAAAAACAGACATGTTGATTAAGGCAAATGAATCAAATACCCAGACAAAATCCACATACCTGATTTTTCATAAAGAAGGGAGAAACACACAAGCAAAAAAGGGAAGCATATTCAATCAATGTTGCTTGTCTAACTAGATGTTGGCCTGTGGAAAATGCAAATAGATCCATATTAATCAACCCACACAAAACTCAAATCCAAGTGGATCAAAGACCTCAGCATAAAACCGGTCACAGTGAACCGGATAGTAGAGAAAGTATGGAGCAGTCTTGAATGCATCAGCACAAGGGGAATTTCCCTAAGCAAAACACGAATAGTTCAGGCACTAAGATAGACAATAAATAAGTAGAACCTCATGAAAGTGAACAAATGTAAGGCAAAAGACACAGTCAATAGGACAAAATGTCAGCCTAGATAATGGGAAAACATTTTCACCAACTCCACATCCAATAGATGACTAATATTGAAAAATATAAAGAACTCAAGAAACTAGACATCAACAAACCAAGGAATCCAATTAAAAATGGGTTACAGGTCTAAACAGAGGCTTCTCATTAGAGGAATATCAAATGACTGTGAAACACTTAAAGATGGGTTCATCATCCTTAGCCATCAGGGAAATGCAAATCAAAATGACTCTGAGATTCCATCTTACACCTGCCAGAATGGCTAAGATTAATAACACAAGTGACAGCTCATCCTGGCCAGGATGTGGAGCAAGGGGAATAATCCTCCATTGCTGGTGGGAATGAGAATTTGCACAACCTCTATAGAAATTGATATGAAGGTTCCTCAGATTATTGGGAGTCAATTCAATCTCCCTCAAGTTCCAGCTATACCACTCTTGAGCATGTATCCAAAAGAAATTCCATGCAAACAGAAGGGCCCTTGCTCAACTGCGTTCATAGCAACTTTATTGATAATAACCAGAAACTGTAAACAACTTAAATGACACTTAACTGAAGAACTGATAAAGAAAGCATGGCTCATTTACACAATGGATTATTACTCAGCTGGTAAAGAAAAATGACAATGAAATTTGTGGGCAAATGGATGGAACTAGAAAAAAAAATCATCCTGAGTGAGCAAACCCAGACCCAGAAAGACAAACATAGTATGTACTCACTTAGAAGTGGGTATTAGCTATAAAGTAAAGGATAATCACACTACAACCTATAGATCCAGAGAAGATTAATAAAGAGGAGAGCTCTTGGAGAAATGCATTGATTTCACTGAGAAGGGGAAATAGAGTAGGTTTTGTGGGTGAACAGTCCCAGGTTGGGGGTTCGGAACAGGAAGGAGAGAGTATGGGGAAAGATGACTGGAGTATGTGGGCATTTAGCAAGCGATGTGGAAACCTAGTGCAGTGGAAACTTCCTTGAATCTATGAGGGTGACCCTAGGGAAGACTTCCAATCATGGAGCATACAGAACCTGGACCTGCCATCATCTGTAACCAGTCTTGATTCCTGTTGAATTCTAGTTAACGGTAAAAACTCCACTTTTGTTCCAGTTTGTTCTGCTCTGAGATATTAACCATAATTTTCTGAGAATAGACTAAAACCTCCAAACTTACATAGGTGTCAATCCTCTTCTTAAAACAAGGTCAAACCACAAATGTTCAATCCTCTTGAGTGAGCAGTACATAACGGAGTCTGGGCCACCAAACCACAGGATCCCCTGATAGGATAAAAATGTACCACTATGGAAAGTCCTCAAGTGCCTTCTCCCTATATTACATTATGATTGGATGGGAACTTGGAACTGTCTTTTTGTGGTCTTTCCCTTTAAAACTGGCTGCTGCCCCTGCCCCAAGGAGCCCAAACCCTGCCACCTCCCTGACATCAGTTTTGTCTCAATAAAACTTTCCTTGATCAAACCCGGTTTTTTGTGGTAGATTATTCCTGGATTCTCAGACCCTAACAGTTCCCAGTGGTGAAACTGGAACACCAACCAGCCCCAAACCTATAACTCACGATCTGTCTGGCCTGCAAGATGTGCTGGGGCAATGGTGGCTCAGAGTTTGTGGGCATACCCAACCAATGATTGGTCTAACTTGAGCCCATGCCAGGAGAGGGAGCCTGTGCCTAGTAATCACTGCCTCAATGATCAGCAACAAGAATAAGGATAGACCAGAGTTCTAGGGTACTGTAAAAAATGAGAACTCTATTCCACAGGAAATATATTGAGATTTTCTTCTAGCTAAGGTGAATCACCAAATACTTCCCTACTTATAAATTTGAAACAAACAAAGACAACAATAACAACAACAACAAAATCAGTTCTATGAGAGGTCCATTGTTAGATGTTCAAAGAAATATTTAAAGGGATTAAATATTATGGCATCACATTGAATATAATAAAACAAGTACTTATTAAAAGACAAAATTTTTCCTTGTACATTATGTATCCCACATTTAATTATATGGAGCTCTATTGTCTTCATCGATCATTTATTAATGCAAATGAATTAATTCAAGGTTGCTTGTAAGACAAATATCTATGTGAAAAAAAATAATGTGGAGTTGAAGAATTTTATCATCTCATCTCAGTGACAATAAGGTCCTTTGCTAAGTACTGTCATCAAGACACCCATAGTTCTCCCACCCCAATCTAGACTGTCTATTGATTTTCTTAGTATCTGGTAATATACATAATAGATGTCTTGTATTTTTATCCTTTTTTTCTCCTAGTAAATTATAAGCTTTTTGTAGTCAGAGATTGTTGTCTGCATTTTTCTGCTGTAAATTAGTGTTTCTAAAAGATTTGCTTTGTTTTATTATTTTATGCAACATTTTGTCTGCCTGTATGTATATGTACCACATGTGTGCCTAGTGAATACAGAGGTCAAAAGAGGTCATCAGATCCCTTAAAATTGAAGTGAAGTATGGTTACGGGTCACCGTGTGTGTACTAGGAATCATTCCTGTGTTGTAGAATATTATTTTAAGGTGTATTGCTTTTGTTTATGCTGCATTTGTTTAACTCTATGAGGCTGCGTTACTTTGCCTATCTAAAACACCTGATGATCTAATAACGAACTGAATGACCAATAGCAAAGTAGAAGAAAGAATAGACGGGGCTGGCCTGGCAGAGAAAATATATAGGAGAAATCTGGGAGGAGAAAAGAAGAAGCAGCCAAAGAAGGAGGAGGACTTCAGGGGTCAGCCACCCAGCTACACAGCAAGCCACAGAGTAAGAGTAAGACTTATACTAGTAAGAGAATGGGAAAAGCCCAAAGGCAAAAGGAAGATGAGATAAGTTAAGTTAAGGAAAGCTGGCAAGAAACAAGCCAAGTTAAGGCCAGGTGTTTATAATTGAGAATAAGCATCCATGTGTGAGTTATTTGGGAGCTGGGTGGCAGCCCCCCAAAAGAATAAAAAACAAATAACACTACTTCTGAGTTCTCTGTAAGAGTAATACATTCTTTAAACTTCTGAGTCAACTCTCCAGCCCCTGAACCAGAATCTTAAAAGTATATTTGATGCATATTAAGTGTTTAATGTATGCATGTTAGCTTAATTGTCTGACTACTGATCACTGTAATAAAGAGCTTAGTTTGCATTTTTCTAGAATATTTACATATGTCTTAAGTATATTGGTTCCAAATATCAGTTTCACTGACATCTTAAAGGTTAGCTATTAAGGTTATCTTCTCTCATTGCATAGTAATCTATTAACTTTTTATTTGTGGTACTTGGGTTTGAATCTAAAGTCTCACACATGTTAGGTAGGTGCTTTATATTGAGCTGTATCACCAGCCCTCTTTGTATTTTTGAGATAGGATGTCATTGCCTTTAAACTTGTTAGCCTGCCTCAGTATCCTAAAAGCTTAATTATGCCTGGCTTTCTTTCTTTAAAATTTTTTTTCTAGACATGTGTCTATCTTTCTTTGAACTTTGCAGTATCTACCTAAAACCCAGTTTGACCTTGTCTTTTCTGTTATTTTAGACTTTAAAATAGTAACTAAATTTATACATTTTGACAGTATTTTCAAGTAACTTTTTATTCTCTAGAAAATAAAATTTGTTTAAATTTTCCAATTTATGCAAAAAATTCTTCATAGTTTTCTTTTCATATATTGAGCCTCATTTCTACATTTGCAATTTTATTCTCTATTGTTTCTGTATCCTGCTATGCTTCTTTGTTGATTTTGTTAGATGCTGTGCATTTTATATCTTTATCTTTAAAAAAATTAAACAACTTTTATCTTACTGAGTCTTTCAATTGTGTATTTTTTAATGAGTACATTATACTATGTTTATGATCCTCTATATTACACAATTATTTGGTTTATTATGTTATTATTTTACCCTAGCTAATTTTCACATTTTAAATATCCTCAATTTTTTTCTGTTTGCTAAAATTGCTTACAACTTCTACTTAAATCTATATATGTAACTGACTCACATTATGTAATTATGCTTCCTTTTGCAAGAATATTTCATGAGTACTCTTTTGAAATTCACAGTGACTATTTTACTTTATTATGAATTTTCTGAATGATAAATTGATGTTAAATATTTCAAAACATGAATAAGTGGAATCAAATATCATAGGAATTCATCAGTTCCTATCAATGATGAAATTATCAATCTATCAATTATGTCTAATGATGTTGAACATTTTTCATATTTTTTGGTCATTTGTACTTCATCATCTCAGAACTATTTGTTCATTTTCTCATTTATTGATTAGGTTATTTGTACATCCACTGGGGACAAAATGTTCAAATATTTGAACCTATGTAGGACATTTTCATTTGAACTATCACACATGTCTCTCTCATATATGAAGCCACAGAGCTTTGGTTACCTAATAAAGATCTAGTCAGCCAAAACTCAGGCATAGATAGGAAATGTGACATCCATGCCCCATCCTTTACTGAGGATTTATTGACATTTGAGAGTTGCTGGGGAAGAGATAATCATCCTTTCCTGAGTATGTGGTTACTGATATGTTTTTTATGTTCCAATGAATGGCCCTACACTCATGAGCTGCACTAACTAGAATTAGTGGTTTAATAATGGTAGTAATAATAATAATAATAATAATAATAATAATAATAATGGCAGACATAAAGTTGGGAGGGGTTTATGTTGTGGGAGATGTAGAATTGGAAGAGGGAACATATTGGGATAGATATAGTCAAATTTCATTGTACATAGATATGAAATTCTCAAAAATTAAGAAACATTAAAAATAAAAGAAAGTCTTTTCTCAGGGCTTGGGAGATGATGTAGTGAGTAAGAGTCTTTGTTACAGAAATGTGAAGATCTGAGTTCAATTCCCCAGACTTATACAAAATCAAGTATAACCACACACATGCTGGTAACCCTGGGGTTATGGGGGACAGAGAGAGGAGAGTCCTCTTGGGCTTACTGTCTTGTAGCTTAACACCAGGTTTAGTGAAACTCTATCTCAAGGGAATAATGTAGAGAATGATGAAGCAGGGCATTTGATCTCCTCCTTGGGCTTCTGCATGTGTATGCATGTTGAGACATATACACCAACATGCATGCATGCACACCCACCCACACATGTGCATGCACACAGGCATATATACACACACACATACCACACACAAATAGACACACACAGAAGAAAATCACTTCTAGATCATTTTCATTTTTGATTCACAAACCTTGATTATATAAAAGAAATATGCTAAATCTGGCTGCTGCATTGACATAAATGACTTGAACTTAAACTTGAAGATGTGGAAAATGGCACTTATACATAATAAGTATGGAGATTACAAGGTACAGCTAACATTGTCAAATCAGTTGCCATCATAGTTTGGATCTTTCCTATTCTAACAATGGAATTTAGTGTCCCCAAAGGTAACAGGATTTTCATCACTGTACTGGCTGTTTTTTTTTTTTTTTTTTGTGTGTGTGTGTGTGTGTGTGTGTGTGTGTGTGTGTGTCAACTTGACACAAGCTATAATCATCAGAGGAAGGAGACTCTTGATGAGATATGGCTGCAAGGCATTTTCTCATTTTGTGATCAGTGGGGGATGGCCCAGCCCATAGTAGGTGGTGCCATCCCTGGGCTACTGGTCCCGGTTTCTGTAAGAAGGTGGGCTGAGCAAGCCATAGGAAGCAAGCCAGTAAGCAGCTCCCCTCCATGGCCTCTACATCAGCTCCTGCTTTCAGGATCCTGCCTTGTTTGAGTTTCTATTCTGACTTCCTTCAGTAATGAACATCAATGCTGAAGTGTAAGCCTAATAAACCCTTTCCTCTCCAACTTACTTTATGACCATAGCATTTCATCAAAGCAGTAGACACCCTAACTAAGACAATCGCCATTATTAATATTTGTGATAATCAACTTTGAAAGTTAAATGTCCATGATCAGATTCTTTGCGGGGTATATGATAAGGCAGTGTGTGTGTCATGGCGAAGACTGTGGGGTAAAGCAACTCTGTTTATCCCATGGCATTGGAGTATAAAAGTGAAAGAGGAAGATTCTGGAGTACCAATTTCCTTTGAAAGTATATTCAAATATCTGGAAGAACACACCAAACTCTGACTCATTTAGTTTTCTCCTCTTTCAAATATCAGAGAATTTCTAAGACTAACAGAGAAGCCTTTGGGGAAGAGTTGCTATCCAAACTCCAGAATTCTTTGATTAATGATACTTAAAGCCTCTACAACTCATATGGTATCACCTTCTTACTGAGTCTGAGTCCTTTCCTAAAATAGTTCTTGTTTTAGATTTAAGGAGCAACAGAGAACAAAGATATGCATGTCTAGTATTGCTTTTGGTTCTTTTGCAAAATGCTTCTAGCTATATATACCTTATACATACATGTATGTAGACTACCAAATATCTGTAATCCAAAATTAGTTTCTGCAAGATTAATTTTCCCTTTTATATTTATCTCAATTATTTTGAGCTTCTTTCCTTTTTTGATTTATTTGTTTAAAAATGAGTGATCTATGCTGGTTTGATTTCATATATGATTATCCCCATTTGTTTCTTTTGTAATTTATATTATTTTTGCATTTGTATTTAATTGACACAGTGTACAATCAGTAGTTCAAACATTACCCAAACAGTAGAAAGGTTATAGAGATATTTTCATCATTGCAGTTTTAACATGTATCATATTATATTAAGCTGATATTTGATTTTTAGCTTTACTTATTAAATTTATTATTTTTGCTATTGTTATAATCTTATATAGAAAATAAATATGTCTCCATCTTACTCTATTTTCTTTTATTTCTATGTGTTCTATAAAGATTGCATCCTTTAGAAATCCCTGTGTTGGAAATTAATCTATAGTAAAACTTTCAATTTTCATGTATCTTAAAATGTTTCATTTACTCATATTTTTGAATATGTCAACAAAATTGATAAACACTTTTTCTGAACAATTTAAAAATAATATTCTAAGCCGGGCGGTGGTGGTGCATGCCTTTAATCCCAGCACTCGGGAGGCAAAGCCAGGCGGATCTCTGTGAGTTTGAGGCCAGCCTGGGCTATCAAGTGAGTTTCAGGAAAGGCGCAAAGCTACACAGAGAAACCCTGTCCTGAAAAACCAAATAAAATAAAATAAAATAAAATCCTGACTTGCATTATCTATACTGAGAGCGTTCTTACTTCTCTTCTTGTGGTTTACATTATGGGGTATGAATGTGTTTGTGTGTGTGTGTGTGTGTGTGTGTGCGTGTGTTTCATAAATTGTCTCTGATAATCTATCACTTCTAATTGGTTTAAAGGTATTTAATCTTTGGTGTATTTCAACTTTAAATGCTTCTAGAAATTAACTTATGTTTCTTTTTCACTATGGTATGTTTAATATTTTTATTTTCCAACAAAATATTTTTCAATACTTTCAGCATACTATATCAGGCTAAAAATATAGGTATTTTACATAGCACTTACTCTCCTTAGCCTACTCTACGTATTTCACTGTGTTTCATTTACTCTAGAATTATTTTTCTTTTAGTTGATGGACATTGTAGACAAAGCCTAAAGATTCTAGAACATCAAGATTTCTGTGCCTTTATCATCTTATCTCTCATGCTTGTGTGTATATATATATATATATATATATATATATATATTTACTCTAAATTGAAACATTCTCTTCTGTAGGGAGATTTATTAAGATTTGTGAAGTGCAAAAACAACAACAACAACAAATCTTGGGAAGCTCCTGAAACCTAGAAGATTTAAAGATACCTATTATCAAATTTTATAAATAGTAACTGTTGCCAGGGTGAAAAGATTGTTTGACCAGCTGAGCTCAATGTAAGCTTTGCAGATATCTAGACATTTCTGAAGTCATGTCACACCTGATGGTGTTCTTTTATGTGATGAGTTTGTTTTTGTGTCCTTCATGTTTTTGAAAATAACTCGTCACCCATACCCACTAAAATTGACACAATATCTTACTGGTTTTCTAAATAAGACTTGAATGGAATTATTTCTTTGGAGAATCATTTGTGCCCTGTCTCAACTTAATAGACATTTGTTGGTATTTCCTCAAGGAAAAAATATCACATAATACTCACAAATCCATGTACTGTTATGATGGGTTCTTGAACATCTAATGGAAATATTCCTGTTTATTTATCATAGATATTATCCAACATAATCATATTTAATTCACATTGATATTATCCAAGTGGACAACAACTATTGAATATTTATTTGCATATTTCTTCATTAATTTAATTTTGTTTTTGAGACAAAATTTCACAGGTTACCTTGTAATTTACCACATTCTGTGACTGAACTTATAGTGATATTCTTGCCTCAGCTTCCCAAATAGTAGTATTATAGGTACCCATTACCATGTTTGATTTTATTTATTTATATTAACTTATTGATTTATTTTTTGTTTACTTAAGTAAGATCTCAATATCTAGACCAGACTGGCTTCAAAGTCAACCATTGGCCTCAGCTTCCAGGCCAGGTCAGCTCTTTAAAAACCAAAGTTTTCTCCAGTGTTTGAATAAAGGGGAGTCAAAGAAATTTGAAAGGAACATAGGAATTTGTGTGTCAAAGTTGGTTTTGAAATGTCTATTGGGGGATCAGGTGTGCAGAAATTTAAGCTTCTTTAAATTAGTGAGAGAGGTTCCTAGCTAACAGGCAGAAGAGATATAGACATTGATGTTAGAGATACAGGGAATCTAATATTCACAACAATTTGAATAAATTTGGTCATGTATTCTTGCTTTCAGATCCTAGAAAACAAACAAACAGAAACAACTGGAGTAATAAACTTTACTATTTCATCTTGGCTCACATTTGTGACTTTCAGAAATTGTGGTTTAATAAATGGATATTATTTTTACTTGCATTTATGGTACATATCAACTCAGCAACAGAAAGAAAATCCTAGGGAGTTTTCTTACTTTTGATTTTCCTATATTCATCCATACTAACACTTCTGCTGGGTCATGTTCTGCATTCTCTTCCTATGTGATATTTGAATATTGGACTTTTCCTTAGATCTAAGTGGGTGACTAAGTTTAAAATTTTGTCACACAGAAAAGAGTGGAGTAAATCATGTCTTTAATCCTAGCACTCCTGAGGCAAAGGTGGGTGAGTCACTGTGAGCTCAAGCCAAACCTGATTTACATGTGAAGTTACAGGCTAGCTGGGAAAACATACTGTCTTAAAAACAAGTGAACAGACTCACAAAGCAATTTTGTCACTAAGCATGTCAATGCATCACACTGTGCAAAAGTTCTCAGTCCCTCTTTTGCAATTAATTTATTGATTTCATTGTGGCTTTGTATTTAAATAACATTTTCAAATCTTGACTGAAACCATATTATTTGTTTAAGGAAAAAGCTAAAGGACAAACACAAAGAAAACACCCTTATATAAACAAATTTTCAATTGTTACTAAAACTTGACTTCTAGTTTAAGTGAGTCTCTGAGGCTTTGAAACACATTAAGGCAATTTTAGATATATTTAGAATGCTCAGATTTGCTAGTTGTCTAATACCATTCTGTGTCTTTTATTGGCTTGCTAACATCTTGATTTTAGGAGTCTTGACTATTTTGGTGGTAGTTTCAAGTATATGTTTCCTATCCAAAAATGAGCATAAATATTGTATATCTGACAGCAGAATTTTAGACATTTTTTTCACCCCTACTCCCAAGAGGTCACAAATCAAGGAAGATGAGGTATGTTTAAGGAAATTTTTCTAATGTATGTAGAAAAATGAGAACTGAAATGGGGGACTCATTAATAAAAGGATACAAAAGAAAGTGTTTGCAATAATTGATGCTATATTATCTTGAATTTCTGTTCATAATCAGTGTTTTAATTCAAAAGTATCAATTCCAAGGTGCTGCAATAGATAAAGAGAAGGACCATACCATATTTGTTAACATTTCTTAACATAAATTACATAAATCTTTGTCCAGTATATATCTTCTCTGGGTGTCAAAACATACTTTTGACAGTATGGGGCTACTACGTTTTTCAAAGCAGATCCCTTGATTCATTTCCAGAAAGGTAGAACATTTGATAAATCCTAAATAATCAATATCTAAAGAATCATGCCAAAGTTGGGATGTAATACATCTTTTTATACAGTGATAGATAAAAGTATCACTATGGTAATAGGCTAGAAATAGAAAAGGTTTTATCTAGGCACTAAGCTTCATTGTCCAAAATCTAAATTTATTAATGATTAATTTTGCTTCATAGTATAATCAGAAGAGCTTAGGAGTTCATATGGAAAACAGAAAGTAAAGATAATGAATGATACTGTAGGCTTTCTAGGATAGAGTTGTCACAACATGAATCTGAAAGAATAGATTTTACTTTACTCTGAATGCATTTACAAAGAATAAGCTAGTTAAAAATGGACCTTTTTAATATCCTCATTTGTCTTTTCTACACTCCTCATCTCATCCTTTTGCAAAACTCAAAAAATTATAGCCAGATTAAATATTAAAAATCTCCATAGAGTTCAAGAAGAAATGCAGTGGCTGTCTTTAAAGGCATTTCAGAATGTTGCAACAGAAGTTATATGAAAACAAAGGTTATGAATGACTTAACTGGGATATTTGTTGATAACTAAAATAATAGTTGTAAGAGCAACTAAAATTTACTTAGTCTTTTGCTTGTGATAGGCATGCAGTTAAGCAGTTTATATAAAATAGTTAATTTAACATTTGACAACATTTTCTAAAAATAGTAATTAGGCATACAGCGAAGTAAAAGAATAATTTGTTAAAGGTCTGATATCAAGTTAATTGTAGGAAAAGATTTCTATACCGTTTACCTAATTCAAATATTTATAATACTTGATATACTCACTCTTAGCCATTTCCAATAATTTGGAAAGTAATAGAAACTGAAGGCCTTTTTCCCCTCAAGGTTTACATTTTATTTGACACTATTTTACTAATGGCATCCGAACAACTGTTCTAAAAGGGTAGATCACTTTGTGAACCATATGATTACACATTTACTAACTATGTTTTATGCCCCATGATGCTAGTGAATAGATTTTGAGGGTGACAATGTAAAGTACTCTTAAAAAAGTAAAATTCCACCCCTGCTCCACCAGTGGCCATGACAGCACCCAGATTCTGAGCCCAAGTCACCCTATCCCAGCTCCCACCTCCAGCAGAACCCCCTGCTCTACCAGAAGCCATGAAAGCACCATAACCACAGAATACTCCTGCTCCACCAGAGCCCACACAGACACCCAGATTCCCAACCCCCTGTTCTGCCAGAGGCGACACTGGCACCCAGAACCCCAGAGGACACACAGGCAGACCATAGGCCATGCCAGCTGCCAAAACTCCAGATGACAACTCAGACAGAGGACCTGTGAAACCCTACTCAACCACAGGCCATTCTGGCCAGAAGACCAGAGAGAAAAAAGAAACTTAGGAAAAAAGAGATCTAACAAAGAAAGACACAGGAATTGGAACTTAGACCTATAATCACCTGAAGTCCATTCACCCAGCCTAGATGCTAGTGTAAACACAATCAACAACAGCCAGGATAATATATCACCATCAGAGCTCACCCATCCTACTACAGCAAGCCATGAATATTCCAACACAGCTGAAGCAATAGAAAAATACTTTAAAACTAAATTTATAAAGATGATAGAGATCCTTAAAGAAGAAATTAATAAATTCCTTAAAGGGAAAGACAAACAAAAAAATTAGAGGAGATGAATAAATCCATTAGAGATGTCTCAGAAAACTAAGAAAATAAAAGATACAAATTCTTTAAGGAAACAAATAAAACTGTTCAAGACTTGAAAATGGAGAGAAGCAATAAGAAAACAAAAACTGAAGGAATTCTGAAAATGAAAAATATAGGTAAGCAAAAAGCAACTAGAGATACAAATGACACAAAAAGAAGACAAGGTGTAGGAGAAAAATCTCAGACATTAATGATAAGATAAAATAGTCACATCAGTTAAAGAAAATGTTAAGTCTAAAAAATCCCTGACCCAAAACATCCAGGATATTTGGGACACCATTAAAAGACAAAACATAATAACAATAGTAATAGAAGAAATAGAAGAATCCCAGCTCAGAAGCCTAGAAAATTTGTTTAACAAAAGTACAGAAGAAAATTTTTGTAATCTAAAGAAGGATATGCTCATAAAGGTGAAGAAAGCTTACAGAACACCAAATATATTGGATGAGAAAAGAAAGTCCCAGTGACACATAGTAATCAAAACATTAAACACACAGAACAAAGAAAAAATATTAAAAGGTGCAAGGTAAAAAAGTCCAAGTAACATATAAAGGCAGATTTTTTTAGAATTATACCCAAATTCTCATTGGGGACTATAAATGCCAGAAAAGCCTGAACAGACTATGTGAGACCACAGATGCTAGCCCATACTAATATACCCAGGAAAACTTTCAGGCACCATAGATGGAGAAAACAATGTATTCCATGATAAAGTCAAATGTAAACAATATCTATCCACAATCCTAGCCATAGAGAAAGAACTAAAAGTAAAACCCAAGGAGGTTAACTACAACCACTAAGATACAGGCAATAAATAATCTCACAGTAGCAAAACCCTAAGAAGTGAAGAAGTGAAACACACACACACACACACACACACACACACACACACACACACACAATCACCACTAACAGCATAATAACAGGAATTGGAAATCATTGGTCATTGTTATCTGTCAATATCAGTGGACTCAATTTCCCAATAAAAAGACATAGACTAACAGTATAGATGTGCAAGCAACATCCATTTTTCTTTGGCATATAAGAAATACACCTCGACATAAAAGGCAGACATTTGCCCAAAGTAAAAGTTTAGAAAAAGATTATCTAAATGAAGGGTCCTAAGAAACAAACTGGTGTAGTCATTTTAATATCTAACAAAGTTGACTTCAAACCAAAGTTTATCAAAAGAGATGGGGAAGGACACGTCATACTCATAAAATGAAAAAAAAATCAACTAAGATGATTTTTCAATTCTTAACATATATGCCCGAAACACAGGTGCACCTATATTTGTAAAGGAAACATTACTAAAGCTGAAATCATACATCAGCCCTCACACATTGATAGTGGGAGACTTCAATACCACACTCTCACCAAAGTACAGATCATCCAGACAAAACATAACAGAGAAACACTAAAGCTTACAGATGTTATGAAACAAATGGACCTAACAAATACCTACAGAACATATAACCCAAACACAAAATAACATATCTTCTTTTCTGCATCTTATGGAATTTTCTCCAAAATTGAATATACATTTAAACACAAGGCAAGTCTCAACAGATATGAGAAAATTGGCAGAGTCCCCTGCATTTTATCAGACCACCACAGATTAAAGCTGGATTTCAACAATGGAGAATAAAAAGCCTAAAACGTCATGGAAACTGAACAACTCTTTCCTGAATGATTACAGGATCAAGAGAGAAACTAAGAATGAAATTTAAGACTTTCTAGAATTCAAAGAAAATGAATGCACAACATAAGTAAACTTACAGGACACAATGAAAGTAGTACAAGGAGGAAAGTACATAGCACTAACTGCCTACATAAATTGTTCATACCAGCAATTTAGCAGTGTACCTGAAAGCTAAAAAACAAATAGAAGCAAACACATCCAAGTGGAATATATGGCAAGAAATAATCAAACTGAGAGCAAAAACCAATAAAATAGAAACAAACAGAACAATATGAAGAATCAATGAGACAAAGAGTAGTTCTTTGAGAAAAATCAACAAGATGAATATTTATGCAAACTAACAAAAAGACAGAGAGAGAATATTGAAATTAACAAAATCAGAAAAGAAATGGGGGAAATAACAATAGACACCAAGGAAACCCAAAGAATGATTAAGTCATACTTCAAAGTCTGTACTCCTTAAAATTGGAAAATCTGAAAGAAATGGACAAATTTCTTGATACATATGACTTACTAAACTTAAACCAAGATCCACAAAAATACTTTAAATAGACTTATAAACCCTAATAAAATAGAAACAGTCATTAAAAATCTCCAAGCCAAAAAAAAAAACCAAACACACAAACAAAAAACAAGAACAACAACAACAAAAACCTCAAATCCAAGTGAATCAAAGACCTCAACATAAATCCAGCTACACTGAACCTGATAGAGGAGAAAGTAGGAAATAGCATAGAAAGCAATGGAACAGGAGACTACTTCCTAATTATAACACCAGTAGCACAGACACTGAGAGAAACAATTAATAAATGGGCC
>CABHPP010116600.1:32955-44890 GCA_902168425.1 Peromyscus attwateri | reverse complement strand
ACCTAAGTAGATTTGCAACTTGTTAAAAGTTTATTTAACTTTATTTTATGTGCATTGGTCTGAAGGTTTCAGATCCCTTGAAGTTACAGATAGTTGTGAGCTGCCATGTGGGTTCTGGGAATTGGACTCAGGTCCTTTGGTGGAACAGCCAGAGCTCTCAACTACTGAGCCATCTTCTCTCCATTCCAATTTACATCTTTTTAAAAAGAGGAAGAGTACCTGGGCTGGCAAGAGGGCTCAGTGGGTAAAAGTGCTTGTACCAAGCCTGACTCCTGCATTTGATCCCTGGGATCCACATAAAGTCAAACAACTCCCACAATTGTTCTCTGACCCCTCTCAACAAATCACACCAAGTAAATAAGTGTAATTTTTTAAGCTTTAATTAATTGGGAGTGTGCATACAAAGATAATACATACACAGTTGTAACCATTTCAGTGAACTGATTTCCCTGGAAAATGGCTATGCCAAACTGAACAGAAGTCAATGCCAAAGTCACACCTCAGGAGAGGAAAAACAAAAAACTTAAGCACAAATATAAGTTAGTTCTCTTCCTATCCTTTAAGTTATATTTCGAGCCATTCTAGAATTGGTAACATATAATATTCATTTTAAGAAATTTTTCAATTATCTCATCTTCCAGAACTGGGGCACAGGCACCCCGAGGGCAAGGGTGGGATTTTAGCGGTGGAAATCCAATTCCTGGAAGATCTAAATTAACTTCACCCATTGCGTGTATATACTTGCGTAAACTAACATGGGTAAAGTCATCCCTTCTCTCCAGAACTACTGCAGGAAATGCAGAGTGAGGCAGCAAAGGGAGACAGGAAGCAAAGGCAGCTGTAGCAACTGTGCCAGCTTATGCCACAATTCAGGGCCACCTTTGTGTAGCAGGAATCTTAGATGGTCTTATTAATAAAATCAAACCAGGTATTGGGGTGAATGATGGAAGATCAGAGAAGCAGAACAAGCCACAGCCACCTCACTTTGCCAATTCCTCAGCTGATCCTGTTTCAGACTGGAAACCTCTGAGTCCTCTTCCGAAACGGATCTCAGCTCAACTGCTGCTCAGAAGCCTAAAAGCTTAACCTGCCTAGTTTCTGGTCCTCACACCTTATGTACCTTTCTGCTTCCTGCCATCACTTCCTAGGATTAAAGGCATGAGTCACCATTTTCTGGCCTCTATATCTAGTGGCTGTTCTGTTCTCTGACCCCAGATAAGTGTATTAGGGTGCACAATATTTTGGGGAACACAATATCACTACACCTTTGGTTCACCTAATGCTCTGTAAATCATTGTTTCTGTTTTGGTTGGGAGAAGGTAAACTGTTAATACTACCTACAAATACTAAGTTCAACAAATACTATCTCTCACACTGCTAGCCCTTTGAAGAAGAATATCATTAACACCAGTTATTAATTATTTCTGCACAGTGTCTTCATCAGGAAGTATTTTACAGATTCTTCCAGTTTATGCTTTAAAAAAAAAAAAACCAGGGGCTGGAGAGATGGCTCAGAGGTTAAGAGCACTGACTGCTCTTCCAGAGGTCCTGAGTTCAATTCCCAGCAACCACATGGTGGCTCACAACCATCTGTAATGAGAGCTGGTGCCCTCTTCTGGCCTGCAGGGATACGTGCAGACAGAACACTGTATACATAATAAATAAATAAATCTTTAAAAAAATAAAAATAAAAATAAATAAATAAATAAATAAATAAATAAATAAATAAATAAAACCTAGCCAGGTGGTGGTGGTGCACAGCTTTAATCTCAACACTCAGGAGGCAGAGCCAGGCGGATCTCTGTGAGTTCGAGGCCAGCCTGGTCTACAGAGTGAGATCTAGGACAGGTACCAAAACTACAGAGAAACCCCATTTCAAAAAAAAAAACAAAAATCTTAAAAAAATTAATAGTCCTGTATTTTTACATAAACCAGATGCCCATGTTGCTATAACCCTGCTGTTGTTGTTAATCTGTAGGCAATGATCCTTTTAGGGGTCAAATAACCCTTTCACAGTGGTCACCTAAGACCAACTGCATATCAGATACTTACATTATGATTCATAACTGCAAGACCTCCGAAAATTTTAAACCTTGAAGGACTGCTGGTATACTGTCAAAACCTGACATTTCAATCCCACAAGCGAGCCTTCAAAAAAAAAAAAAAAAAAGCACAGCCAATCACACAATGACAAATACAAATATTTTAAAAAAAAAAATTCAGAATGAGCTGGGCAGTGGGGTGGCACACACATTTAATCCCAGCACCTGGGAGGTAGAGGCAGCCAGTGGAGGGGGGATGGGGGGTGGTGAACAATCAGAATGCACACACATACAATTAATGAATAAGAATCAAGTACTTTCGAGCAAGTCCCTCCATGACCCCTGCATCAGCTCCTGCCTCCAGGTTCCTGCCCGGTTTGAATTCCTCTCCTGACTTCTTTGATAATGAACAGTACTGTGGAAATGTAAGCCAAATAAACCCTTTCCTCCCCCCCCCCCCCCCCCAAAAAAAAGAATCAAGTACTTTCAAAAGAGTAAACCCTCTTATGAATTCATGCTTTCTAAGTAATTTCTAGGACTTCATTTTAACAGTTAAGTGAGTCTCTTACAAACAAAATGTTAAAATAGAATAATCCAAGACCAGAAAAATCCAAGCCAAGAGCCCTAAACTCTTGTCTACCTCCTCTTTTGCCTCCTGCTCAAAATAAGCCTGAGTTGTAAAGTGAAATAAGACGTTTTTCAAATCAGCAAACCCATTCTAAACTCACCTACACATGGAAAAGAGTGAGCAGTAAGCAACAGAGAAAGGAAACCAACTGTATCTGTGAGCTGAGCTCAGCTGCAGGAAAGGACAAAAAAAATGGAATGAACTGTGGTGCTGAGCAATCCAAAGCTTTGGGTTTTTTAGGAACAACACAATTACTCAGGGTCAGCACTCCTCCTTGTACTGGGTCAGCACAGATCAGAGGTAAAATAAAATAAATAAAAGTTAAAAAAACAAACAAACAAAAAAAAAGGACAATTCACATTGAGTCCTTAAAAAAAAAAAAAAAAAAAAAAAAAAAGGCTCCACAACTTGAAAGATACCAGCAAAACAAAGAGGAGCCATAGCACCCACCTGGTGGCTCTAGGTAGATACCACCCCCTCAACAATCACCAAGACCAGGAGGAACTTGGCTATGGTGTCCCAAACACATTTCTGAGATTCTTTACCACAAGTGGTCATAAAAAGCCTTCAGCAGGGATGAAATAGTCAGCAATGGTGGGGCACTTCTGTAGGCCCAGCACAGGAAAGACCTTTGGAACCCACCTGGGTTTTTTAAAAAGATACATTAGCTCACTTCCTGGAACACTTTCTCAAAAGTGAGGTTAGACCAGCCCCAACCCCTCCTCCTATCACTCAGCAGTTCGGCTCATGACTATAATATAAACCAATTATACAGAATTTCTGTCTGTGTTCTCCCCGGACCCTGAGCAGAAATCACTCAGAGCCACAGGACAGCCTGCAAAACATTTAATAAGTATCTGGGTGTTTTGTTTTGCTTTGTTTTTAAGAGTTAATTAAGGGGATGGAAGGAAAGGAGGCATAGGACAAAGGTCAAAAGGAAAACATTATTCATCTAGAATGAGAAATTATAAGAACCCTTTGATGATGCTCGATCTAGCCACTGCAAAAAGAATGCATGTCTTTTACACATCTTCAAACTGACTTGCTAGAGGCTGCCAGGAAGGTGGAAAGTCGAGTCTCATAAAATTTCAATAAACTGTGCAGTTGTATGTCTCTGTTGTTTAAAGCCTCTAATTATTCTTAAGAATAAAATTTAAAAACCAAGCATGATGGTGCACCCCTTTAATACTAGTACACTCAGGAGGCAGAAGCAGGTGGAACTTGAGTTCTTCAGTCTAGCATACAGAGTGAGTTCCAGGACAGCCAGGGCTATACAGACAAACCCTGTCATGAATGAATGAATGAATGAATGAATGAATGAATGAATGAATGAATGAATCTCTAGGATGTTAATCTACCAAATTATAGCTGAAGCTATGCCTGTCCATTGGCTTTACCAACTCCAGCACTGGATAGCCAACAACGCCGCAGGGTCACAAGCAGAAATAACATATGGCCAGCAATACGCCATTTAAAATCAACAGCAGAGGCTTTACTGTAATTTGGCCTCCACTGTCAATAAATAAATGTCACTTCCAGTTACCAAGGTAAGATGTGAAGAAGAAAATTTGAAGGAAAAAAGGTATTATAAATGAGATGCAAAAAATATCTATGGAACACAGACTGATGGCTGATTCAAAGCCAAGTGTAGAGTTCATGACAGAATGTGAAATTCCTGTAATTAATACAATGTCACGACTGAAAGCACTGATACTCACTACACTGAAAAAAAAGAAGGGGGATGGTGCTGAAGTGGAAAAGGAGCTCAACTTCCAATTTGCTAACTTCAGTAAAACCCTATCATTTTGCAGCTTTTCCTCTTTATGTGGTCCTGGCTGTTCCATTGGAATTTTTCAAGACCTGGGATTTCAATAATTACAGCAATTTCAAAGTTACCAAAGCCCAGTTACACCTACCCACTGCTTGAGTGCTGGTTTATACAGACTAACATTCTGTAGTCTTCTCATGAACATATTTGCTTACTCCCTACCAAAACTAACTCAGTAAAACAGTTATCTAGCGAAAACTGACAGAGTCTGACTCACCAATCTTTTAAAATCAATACCAAATTAAGAAGTCAAAGTTTGAGTCTGGAGAGATGCTCTTTAGAGTACCACAGTTCAGTTCCCACCACCCACGTGGCAAGCTCACAACTATTTGTGAACTCCAATTTCAGATCAGACACACTTCTGGCCTCCAAAGGCACCAAGTAAATACAGCACACTTACATGTAGGATAAACAAACAACAAACAGGGGAAATAGAACATGTGGCTGAAAAAGCATCAGTGGTTTAAAATAGGTATTGCTCTTGCAGAGGACCTTGTGTCCTGCGCCAACCCCCACAGAGTGGCTCAGAAGTGCATAACTTCAGTACACACACACACACACACACACACACACACACACACACTGGGGCAAAACACATACACATGAATTTAAAAAAAAAAAAACAGGGAGGAAAGGGAAAAGAAAAATTATGTAGTATTATGATCTCAAAAAAACTTTAAAAAACAAAAGCAAATACAACAGTAAAAATAAGTCTAAAATTTTCAGATTCATCAACCAATCTCAATGCCTGTTGTATATCATGGATAAAGAGAGGCTAGCGACTCTATTATTTGACCCACCCTTTCACATTATGTATACATATACACACACCATAGCAGATTTAATAACATGGAGGAAAGCAAGAGGCTCTATCATCTAGTAATTAAGACGTTTCATTCTTTTTTTTTTTTTTAAAGATTTATTTATTTATCATGTATACAGTATTGTTTGCATGTATCCCTGCAGGTCAGAAGAGGGAGCTAGATCTTATTACAGGTGGTTATGAGCCACCATGTGGGTGCTGGGAATTGAACTCAGGACCTCTGGAAGAACAGCCAGTGCTCTTAACCTCTGAGCCATCTCTCCAGCCCGACGTTTCATTCTTAACTTGAAGTAGGAAGTTCCAAAGTGAGCAATCTGGGATGTGTCTGTGTCGTGTGTGTGTGTGTGTGTGTGTGTGTGTGTGTCTGTGTCGTGTGTGTGTGTGTGTGTGTGTGTGTGTGTGTGTCTGTGTGTCTGTGTGTCTGTCTGTGTGTCTGTCTGTGTGTCTGTCTGTGTGTCTGTCTGTGTGTCTGTGTGTGTGTCTGTGTGTGTGTCTGTGTGTGTGTGTGTGTATGTGTGTATGTATGTGTGTGTGTATGTGTGTGTGTATGGGTCTGTCTGGGTGTCTGTATGTGTGTGTTTGTGTCTGTGTCTGAGACAAGGTCAGACTATGGGGGCTCTGGAGGGCCTGCACGTGGCTGTGTAGACCAAACTGGCCTTCACACTCCCCAAAGATCCACCTTCCTCTAAGAGCTAGCTTCAGCCACATGCCTCTGAACACTAGGGCTAAAGGGTGTGTGCCATCATGCCTGGCAACAAACTGCAATTTTAAACTTGCTCATTACTCTCCTGGCTGTAGAGAGTTGAAGACAACTCCACTAGCTCATGAATTTAAAATGTAGTTTATTACTGTGAATGAGCTCACAGAAAACACAGCTTCTCAGGAAGCTGGAAGAGAGACATTAACAAGACCAAGATGCTTCTATAGATGAAACTTAAATGTCACTTATCCAATCACAATGGAGTGTCAGGAGCACAGCTGTAAAGCATCCGGCATTTCTTACTTGCCTTTAAAAGGAAGTTTCTTAAGTGCTTACAAAAGGAAATATGTAGTAAGTAATCATAATTTACACATCTGGACATGTGACACATACCTATATATAAAACCCTGGCATTTCGGAAGTAAGGCAAGAGAATTGCCAGTTGGAGGACACAGTCTAGAAAACTCTACTCCAAATGAACAAAACTTGATAGAATATTCATCATTCAACTGTTACTACTGAAAATCCTGACAGATTCCAGCCTGCATGTCATTATACCACACCACCATACCACAGCAACCACAAACAGGGAGACAAAGACACATGGAGTCTCTTGATTTATTCTCACTAGCACTAAACCATTTAGGACATATATAGAATTCCATTTGAGTCAGTCAGAGGACTAGAGACATCTTTGGGGTAGAGAATGAATTAGAAGCTCAGACGTTCATATCCACAGGGACAATGGGTATACTCATCACCTTAAGATATGAAGGCAAAATTTTCCTTAAGGCAAGCAGAACAAGAAAATGATGCAACACACCCACACCTACACCCACTCCTGTGAACTGAGGAAACAGACAGCAGCAGCCTCAGTCATTTCTGGCCAAATGAGCGCTCTGGGAGCCATCAGCAGTCCCCACCTGGTGGTGCACTAAAGAAAATAACTGAGGGAAATGACATGTGATGCAGACATAACTGAGCAGAAATCAAGTCAATGTAGACCAACTGAGGCATCAATTCCAACCCTTGCCCTTCTCCAAATTCCAGGATCATTGGGCAAGTAAAAAGCATTCGCCAAGCAACCAACAGGTTGAGGTTCTCAGTGAAGTTCCTCTCACTGGGAATGATCACCATCATAGCTTTACAAACTAAAGGGTCAGGGTTGAGTGTTAGAGAATGTTATGTTAAGGTGTGTTACTTTTGCTTATTATGTTGTATTTGTTTAACTTTATGAAGCTGTGTTACTGAGCCTGTACAAAACATGTGATGGTCTAATAAAGAGCTGAACAGCCAATAGCAAGGCAGGAGACAGGGCTTGCAGGGCTGGCAGGCACAGAAAATTAATAAACAGAGAAATCTGGGAAGAGAGGAAGAACGAACGAAAAAAGGAGGAGAGAAAGAGGACATCAGGAGTCACCCACCCTGCACAACCAGCAACAGAGAAAGAACGGTGTACAGAAACAGAGAAAGATAAAAAGCCCAGAGTCAAAAGACAGTGTTAATTATTTTTTAAAAAAAAATAAATAAAAAAAAATAAAAAAAAGCTTGTTAGCAACAAGGCCGGGCATTTACAATTTTAGAATAAGCCTCCATGTGTGATTTACATATGAGCTGGGTGGCGAGTCCCCCAAAAGAACAAAAACAAAAAGAAAAAAAACAGTTGTCTGTTTGTTTTTTGAGACATGGACTTGCAATTTAAGTCTAGGATTCAGACTTTCATTCTTTCTACCTCTTCCTCATCCAACTTTGCTGGTTCTTGACTGTACCATTATATATGTTCTACCCTCCAGCCTCATACTCTTCCATGGCCTATAATAAACTCTCCCGTTCCTACAAAACTACAGAGGCATACAACGCAGTGCTCAGGGCCTGGTACTCTCCTTCTCTCCCCTCTGCCTCCAACGTTTATTCTGATCCTTACAAAGTGTAGACCTTTTAGCTAACTTCTACTCATCCTTTGAATGAAGTGGTTTTCTTCCTCCAGGAAACTCTCCCCGACCAAGTCCCTAAAGCAGTTGGGCATTCTCTTTCTGAATATTTCTGTTCACTTATCACATTATACAAGTCTGAGAACATCTGCTTACTACACCTTGGTGTACAGTCAGCAAACACTGGATGGACAAGATCAGCCTGGTAATGTACACCACAGAGGCCCACTAGACAGCAGACTGAGGAAGGCTGGCCTCCTCTCCTAGCATAGGAATTAGCCAGATGCCATGACATAGTTAACCAAGGCAAAGGAGTACTCATTGAGCCTGAAACTGGTGAAGAAAGTCTGGAGCTGGAAAGACTGGCTCAGTGGTAAGAGCACTTATTGCTCTTGCAGAGAGGATCTATAGTTCCCAGCACCCACATAGCTACTCACAATCACCTATTGGTTGTAGTATTAAGGCAACTCCACATAGTTAAAAAAAAGGGAGGTTTATTTTGTGGGGTAACTTACAAGTAAAGGGATAGGTTACAAGGGTCTGGTAAAGGTATAGCACAGTCCAGCGGTGTTCTCTGGAAAACTACCTCCAGTGTCCAAGATCCAGGAACCAGGAACCAAGAGAGCCGGCACATCCAGATCTCCAGATCTCAGGTCTTTTTTTTTTTAAAGATTTATTTATTTATTATGTATACAACATGTATGACTACAGGCCAGAAGAGGGCACCAGATCCCATTACAGATGGTTGTGAGCCACCATGTGGTTGCTGGGAATTGAACTCAGGACCTCTGGAAGAGCAGTCAGTGCTCTTAACCTCTGAGCCATCTCTCCAGCCCCAGATCTCAGGTCTTAAGGGCTCCTGTCTCGGCACCGCCTTGTAGGCTTGACAGTCTGGGGGTAGTACTTCCAGGTCAAAGCTGGAACAGCTACCCACTACAATCACCAGCAACTCCAGTTCCAGGGGATCTAATGCCTTTTCTTGACTATAGACTCCTGCATGTATGTGGCACACATGCATACAGTCCCCCACACGTGTGCACACCCACATATAAATATGTTGTTTTGAGACGGGGTTAGGACTGTCCTGGAAATTTATTTATACATCAGGCTGGCCTCAAACTCCTAGAGATCCATTTGCTTCTGTCTCCTGGGTGTTAGGATTAAAATCCTGCACCACTATGCCTGGCTTAAATTTTTTCCACACAGGTCCAAACAAACTTAAAAAAACAAAGAAGTAGAAAAAACCACTCTCTCACATAGACATACATGCAGGCAAAACAGCAATGCACACAAAATAAATTTTTTTTAAAAAATTGCTAAAGCAGAATGTAGTAACCTGAGAATGATTATAGTACAATATGAAATAGGAGGAAATTTACATATAGTAGGAATGAAAGATATTTACAAGAATTTGGTTTTTTTTAAAGGCTGAAAAACAGTAGCAACAATTTGGGCAGTGACATAATCTTAGGACACCTTTCACTGTGCCTTTCTATTACTCCTTGGGGGGAAAGCAGTACCTTACCTTCTTTCAAGGAAGGCACTGTACACCAATGATATCCGACCACTACAAAGCCTAAGGCTGGAGCTGTCCATCACATACTGCTGACCCACACTACCTGTGGCTATGTCCAGGCACTGTTGCTACAACGTTTCACTGCAGAACCAATGCTCATCTTCTCCAGGAAAACTCCTTTGCACTTTCACTTCAAGCCTGATGATGGCGGCTGAGAAACCACACCATTTAGTTACTAAAAACATGATGGGGGCAGGGATTCAACAGCCTGTTATATGATGAAAAGTGACTTAGAGTTTGATAAAGAATCAGATTTTCAAGACAATAGAGTATTTCTAACCTAAGAAAGCTCTGTAACCTTGCAAGGCAAACTCACAGACACAAATACAAAGAAAATGTGGTTGCTGGAAATTGAACTTAGAATGACCTCACCTCTGGAAGAGCAGCCAGTTCTCTTAACCACTGAGCCATCTCTCGAGATGTTGAGCCAAATAGTGTCCACCTCCTGTTAAGCCCAATGTGTGTTTCATGACTGCAAATTCCATTACAAGCAATCCTAAAAGACTTTAGAATCATTTTGTTGCCCTAAGATCTACTTGAAGAGTGATGTGTAGCTAGAAATCACTTTTGATATGTGCAAGGTGCAGCAACTGTTATTTTAAACAGCCCTTGTTCCAACTAGAACATAAAGTGAAAATCACAAGGCATTGCTTTCTCCTAGAATTTTGTTATTCTGTAGCATCATTTACAAGAAGAATGAGTCAGAGAACTAGAAACGGCTTTGGAGGGATCACAGCAATTTCCAAGTCCATGCATGAAAGCAATAGCACCCTCTATCAAGGAATCCTTAGCTTCACTTCAATACAGTAAGTCTAGGTAATGTTGTGGGAACTCTTTCCTTAGGACACCAAACAAACCAACACATCCATAGTCCAACTTAGAAAACCACTGGGTTTAATGGTAATGTGTGAGCCACTCCAAATCATAGTATCAAAAAGCCTAACCCCAGCATGGCTAACTGCAGGGGTGGGAATCCCCTTTTTGTTCACACCCCCCCCCCCCCCCCCGTAGTCTAAGACCTCCTGAGACCATGAAACAATAGGCAATTAGGGCAGAATTACATACAGCAAGATGTAGAGCTCTGGAGAGTGACTAAGACCAGGTGAGGGTCCCATGACCCTCCTCCCTACCCCTCTTTTTATGAGTCAAGAAGGCCTGATCCTGAGGTTCTCTTGCAAGCAGTACAACTGCTCTGATTTAGAGACTAGCAGTTATGAACCTTGACAGGCAGCACTATACAACAACTTCCTGTATTACAACTAATCACATGATGAAAATAAACTGAAAGATGCACTGACAACAGCAAATGGCAAGTTTCCAAGCAGAAGATGAGGAAGGTTGACTATTTTTCCTAAAGTGGAAGTGTGGTGGTCTTTTTAAAGGAGGATCTCCGTTCAATTCAGCTGGCTGGATTAACTTAAGCAAACTTAGAGAAACAGCACTGCTGGAGGAACAGCACTGCTGCAGCTGAGACCAGAGAGCACAGAATTGCTACAACGGGACGGACACATTTACTTTGGCAGGCAAAAAGAGAAAAAGCCACTCGAGCCAGGCATGGAGGCGCACACCTTTAATCCCAGCACTCAGGAGGCAGAGGCAGGTGGGTTTCTGTCAGTTTAGCCTGGCCTACACAGTGGCAGGTGGATGTGTGCTTAATGTCAGTCCATAAGACCCTGGATTCCATCCACAGACCAAAACAAACAAAGAAACAACAACAACACTTCTTTTTGCCCCATAAATCGTTGAGATTCTCAGTATCTGAACAGAAAAAAATTAAAGAAAATGAAAAGTGTCAACTCTAATAAACTGATACAACAAATTAATAATGATATACATTACACAATGTGTGTACGTATTATTTTATTTTGCTGAGTTTTAATTTTTTAGTGCAATTGGTACAGTACTTGCCTAGCATGTACAAAACCCTGCTTTGATCTCCAGAATCACATAACCCAGGTGTGGTAGTGCAGGCCTGTAATAAAACTTAGCAGGAGCGTCAAAAGTTCAAGATCAGAAAATTTGAGAGTCTAGGAGACAGGACCCTGTCCCCCAATTTCTTTCCCTCTCCCTCCCTCTCCGTCTCCCCCCCCCCCCATATATCCCAGGCTATATACACATAGATATATATATATCCTGGGATACACACCGCTAGCAGGATTCACGTGCTCCAACTATTTCACAAGCCATTCTGGTGTTTGCTAATGTTGAAATGCACACACATACCCCAGTAGCAGGCACTTGAAATTTTAAGTCTGTATACTAGAGAACTTCCTGTATACATGCCAGAAAATGGAAACATTAAGGGCCACAATTAAGGTGGGTTTGGTTTTTGGTTTGGTTTTTGGTTTGGTTTTTGGTTTGTTTAGTGCTTGGTTTAGTGCTTGGTTTAGTGCTTGGTTTAGTGCTT
>CABHPP010116600.1:625-26643 GCA_902168425.1 Peromyscus attwateri | reverse complement strand
AAAAAAAAAAAAAAAAAAAAAAAAACCAGCAATGAGCATGATAGCCCATGCCTGTAATACCACATCATGGAGGTAGGGCAAAAACATCATAAATTCAAAACCATCTTCGGATACATGGCAAGCTGGAGGGTAAAGACTGCAAATGTGGGGCTGCAGAGAGTGCTGGCTGCTCTTACAGACCCAGGTTCAATTCCCAGCACCTACATGGTGGCTCACAAACATCTGTATGTAATCACCAGTTCCAGCCGATCTGACAGCACTTTAACTGGCTGATCTCATTTCTCTCTCTCTCTCTCTCTCTCTCTCTCTCTCTCTCTCTCTCTCACACACACACACACACACACACACACACACACACACACACACACACACAAGGTAGGAACCATTAGTTGTCACATATCAATAAACATGACTTAGTCAAGGCAGAATTGACATTGGGCCAATTTTCGAAGATTTAAGTATACAAACTATCTATAAACCAATTTTTCCCATTGGGCTCTTCAGTTCAGTATATACAAAGTATCCACTGTGTGTATACAATAAATAGAAATGAAAACGTTAAGGAATGGGGGATCAATGGGTTAATGCACTTGTTGCCAAGCCTAATGGCCCGAATTAAATTCCAGGAGCCCACATACTCGAAAGAAACATCCCAAATTGACCTCTGACCTCACCACATGCACACTGGCACTCACATACCCAAATACAAAATGAAAGGGGGAAAAATAAATACAGGAACTAGAGAAGGGGCAGATCTGGGACCTGGGTTCAGTTCCCAGCACCCACACAGTAGCTCACTTTAACTCAAATTGTTAACTGTCTTGTTAATAAAAAAAAAAAACCCAGAGCCAGATATTGGGGTGAAAACAGAGATCAGAGAAAAGAACAAACCAGCCAACCTCACCTTGCCAAGTCCTCAGCTGATCTTGTTTCCTCAAACTGAAAGCCTCTGAGTCCTCACTGAAAGAGTCTTATCTGAACTGCTCAAAAGTTTCTAGTTCCTGGTTCTCAAACCTTATATACCTTTCTGCTTCCTGTCATCACTTCTGGAGATTAAAAGCCTGTGTCTTTCCCAAGCAAGACATGAGATCTCAAGTGCTGGGATTAAAGGTGTGTGCCACCAATGTCTGGCCTCTGTGTCTAATCTAGTGGCTCTTCTGTTCTCTGATCCCCAGATAAGTTTTAAACTTATTAAGGTACACTATTAGGGTACACAATATATTGGGGTGCACAATATATCACCATAGCTCACAACCATCTGTAACTCCACTTCTAGGGTATCTAATGCTTTTCTGGCCTCTCAGCACCAGGCCTTTGGTATACAGACATATATGCAGGCATACACATTTAAATTTTTAAAAGACAGTCTTAAAATACTTTGTAAAACCTTTATGAAACAACAAAAAGGTAAGGATGAGGTGACCAAAACACTGCAGTACTGTAGTGTGGGGACCTATAGTAGTTTCCAAGCCAAAGGAATCCTCATCCATCCACACTGAAAAGTTTAAAAATTCAAAAACAAAACAAAAACAAAAAAAGAATCCTCTCAACCATGCACATAAGAAACCCTAATTAGCTGGGCGGTGGTGGCCCATGCCTTTAATCCCAGCACTCGGAGGCAGAGAAGGTGGATCTCTATGAGGCCAGCCTGGTCTACAGAGTTCAAGGTCAGGCTCCAAAAGATACAGAGAAACTCTGTCTCGAAAAACCAAAAAAAAAACTAAACTGTCCCACCAAAACAAAACAAAAAGGCACATAAGTAGAAATGAGACTGGTTGGGAAGAGGACCAATGAGACAGAGGTACAAGAGAGGGTAAGGAGAGGGCTGAATGGGATCAAAGTAACTCACATACAGGAAAAATGTCAAAATGGAACCCACTGTACATAGAAGGAAAAAACTGGGGCTGGAAATGGCTCAGCAGTTAATTAAGAGCACTGGCTTCTCTTCCACAGGACCTGGGGTTCAATTCCCAGCACCCACATTGCAGCTCACAACTGTCTGTAACTCCAGTTCCAGGGAATCCATCTAACACTCTCACACAGATATACATGTAGGCAAAACAAAGCACATGAAAAAGGGGAAATTAAAAAAGAAAATAAACAAACAAAAAAGCCAGAACACTCAAAACTACAGACACCCATTTTCCAGATAAACAACTGTGAGATGAAATGACAAGAGGAAAAAAGACTCCTCAGGGACTCAGGCTCCATAAACCTGAGTATCATGAGGCAAGCAGATTCTGGAGTGGGACCTGGATTCACCATCAGGCACTTAGAAGCACTTTTGCTAGAAAGCACTGACTTCTTACTTGTGCCAATAAGTAACTAAAAACAGGACAACACAGAACTGTCACCAGTTCACCTAAACTGTCACCATCCTCCTAAACTCTCCAGACTTTGCAGATGAGGAGTGGAGGTAATCATCTGAGAACCAGACTGACCCCTGAAGCTGTAACAAGGACTCCTCATAAGGGATAACAGTGATAAGGACTGACTTCAGACTACTTAGCAGATTCAAAAGGAGGTAATGAAGGGCGAAGGACCAACACCTTGACCAGGACTGCTCAAATATGCATTCCTCTTTCTCATGTCAGACAGACTTGGGGCCACTGGACAACTTTCATTTCTTCCTCCTCCTAAATCTCACTGCTCATCTTTCTGTGATGACTTCTCTAATTAGCATATTGGATGGTATCTGAGACTAGTTTTAGGGAGCTCCTGTTCATATTACATATCTGGAGGACTAGGGTGTCCAACCCCTTCTGCTAGCTTTATTTCCACAACTGTAATATGAAGGGAATAGGTAAGTCAAAGAGACAATAACAAGCCATGAATAGGTAGCGGTAAAACATAACTTATACACTGTGTAATTACTTTGTAAGTGTACATTCAACCAGTGATAACTAGTATCCAACAAGACAAATTAAAGCAGGCGGGCTTTAAAAAAAAAAAAAAAAAGACAAGTTTATGACTCCAGTAAACTATGAGTTAAAGACAAAATTCACTGGGACTACTGGCGGGTAGGGCCAGTGAGATAACACAGAATGCTAGGAAATGTACATGAACACTATATTATACACAACTAACTAGAACACCAGGTTTCCAAAAGAGGGCTTAGGCTTTGCACCCAAAATGGTTTTTGACATGCTTACATTGTAAGAGAATGCCTCTGCAGCTCCTGCTGCCAATGAATAAATAGATGCTCTGGTTGGGGACGATGTTAGGATTCTGCTCTCATTCCTCGGGTCTGGCGTCTTATGTCATCAGCAGGCAGCAGGCATGGTCATGCAATCCCAGCTAAGCCCAACACAGATCCCTACTCTCTCTCTGCACTCTCGGCTCTGTGTTCTCTCTCTCTGTTCCCTGCTCTGCTCTGCTCCCTCCACCACCAGGCCTGGATCCCCTCCTATCCCTATTTCCTTCTAATAAAGCTCTTCATAACTGTGGTAGTCGTGGCCGTGGCGTGTGACTTTTCCGCCGGCAACCAGCACCACTAACCAGCTCCAGGGCCACCAACCAGCTATCAGAAGACATGAGGAAAAGAAGACTCAATGAGTAATCTACCAACAAAGAAAACACATACTAGGGCTTTGGATGCAGCTCTGTTGGTACAGTGCTTGCCTAGAATAAATAAATAAATTTAATGTCCATTGGTGTTTTGCCTGCATGTTTGTCTGTGAGCTGCCACGTAGATGCTGGGAATCAAACTCAGGTCCTCTAGAATAGAGCAGTCAGTACTCACAAATGCTGAGCCATCTCTCAAGCCCCTACACTTATTTTAATGTACTAACTCCCACCTAACAAATACGATCAAATACAGAATCCAAAAATTACCCTAAGCAAATGCTAAACAAACTATTTTCAGGTACAAGGACAATGATCTACACAAAGAAATGTTGATACTCCCTTACTCTATAATCCTTATGTTTAAGGTCCTTCTTTCTGCAAAACCAAAAATATCTAGCCACTAATATTTACACAGAAAAAAGAAAAGAAAATGAAGTTAGTAACAATAACCAATTTCATGGCAAAACTAAACTCCAAGCAATTTCAAAAAATACTCAAGAAATGTCTCCTGTCCACAGATCACACCAAGTGTCTAACTACCACTAAGTCATTTCCTGATACTGACTGACCAGAGGGCGAAATGTCCAGTAAAAGTGCCGCCTTTCATGGTAGTTCAGGGAACTGAACCCTGGGGCGTACATGCAACTTGGGCACTCTACCACTGAGCTCCACCTCCTGCCCAGTAAAGTACTTTGGACCTAATATACTATGTGATCTCTTATTAGATGAAGAAACTGGCTTCCAAAATAAAGGACTCCGGCACCGACAGATACTAACAGATTTTTTTAAGGAATCTAAACACCTGGGCATGGTGGCACATACCTACTAAACCCTAGCACTGAGAGACAGGAGGATTCCTAATTTGAGGCCAGTCTAGGAACACGGGGAGCCAAGCATGCGTGCTTCATCACCATTGCAGGGGAGGTAAATCCAATGGAAGTTATCAAGCCCACTGGTTTGGTCAGATCAAGGATGGAGCCAATTAGGAGGTTTTAGGGGGCTAGGAAATACAAAGCTATTACATGCATTCTTCCTCAAACCACTACTGACCAACTAGAAAATATCCTGAGGCCAGAGATGATAGCTCAGCATATCCTTTAATAAATTCTAGGCTATCCTACAAGCTTACCCCCGATAAGCAGGCCTTTTAAATTTCCTAAAGAAGAATAGGCACGGGTATTTCCCACCTTGCCTTCCATTGGCACACGCTCACATCTGACTTTAAGAGGCTTCACAAAAGAGTTATAGCCCCCAACTTCCTTGACTTTAATTAAACTTGGCTTCTACTTCTGAAAAATCCTCAAGTTTTTATTTTGTTTTGTAGTCTCGCTAATGCTTTTAAATGAGAGATGCTGTGAAAAGGAAAAGCAAATTCTTTGCAGCTGCATGTGAGCATTCTGCCAAGTGAAGCACGGGAAGAAGCTCTCCCATGTTAGAAATTTCCAACTGGGAGATTTACAAAACAGCAGGGGAGAATGGATGGAGCTGAGGGAGACGTGTGCATGTGAAAGAGCTGCAAAAAGCTCCCTTTTTTGTGTTCAAGTCCCAGGGGCCTTTGGAGGCTTGTCATGCTTCAGCGACTGCTGCCCCCTCCTACTTCACCCCTTTTCTAAAGCCACCATCCTCTCCACACAGGCTTTCAGATAGAAGAACACATTCTGCAGCAGCCCTTCTTAGTCTTCCTTTATGTGACCCCCATCTCCCCAGGCCTCCCCAACAGTCTTTCTGCCACAACTGGATAATGGAAAGCAGCTTAACAGGGAGGTAGCAACCATTTTCCTCTGACTAAATGAAGTCCTGGAGCTAAGCTGCACTCCTAAGAAGGAAATGACAATCACTGTGGCAAATGAACTTTTTATTTTCTATTAGTGGGAGCAGGATAACTGCCACCATCAACAGCTGAAAGTTCAGAGATGAGCTTTTCAGTTGTGTTTCTGAAAGCTATTGGGGAAAAAAATCTAGCTCTGCTCTTTTACAGAAAGCTAATTTAGGTCAGATATGCCGTCCGAGATGAGAGGGTTTTACGTTTATACGTTTAAGTACTGGTTTTTCCAGAGGGAAAAGAAGTAGCCACTACCAATTTCTAGTAAAAAGGCTCCTTAGAAACCAGTGTCCCAGTATTATCCACTATCCATCCAGCCATTCTCTCGGGTAGGAAGGATTCTCTATTTTATATATACCCTCTACTAAACATCACCTCTGGAAAGGAGTAGGTTAAAACCGTTCAGCCAGACATGGTGTCTCACGCAGATCTCTGTTGAGTTCGAGGACAGCCAAGACTGTTGCACAGAGAAACACTGTCTCAAAAAACTAAAAACTTCTAAGCCAGCTATCTGACAGGCTACCAATGTTCATCTTGGGGAACCAACTTACCTCCCTCCCACAGAACTCAGTAAATTGCAGTTTATTCTTGAGCCCAAGCATCACAACCACATCCTCAAGAATGAATGTAAGTAAAATGCATAGGCCTTGAGATCAGTGTCCACACAGCCCAAGAATAGCCACTCAACCAGGTAAATGGAGACTGAAAGAGCTTGGGGGTGGGGGGGTGGGGTTTACACATTTATAAGATCCTCACTAACACAACCAAGGTGAAACCTAGACATCACACCATATTTGAAGATCCTTCAGGAGGCATTTCAACAACATGGATTGTGACACCCAGAAAATTCACTAGTATCAGCATACTTCCAAGTTCATCTATGGTGTTCCATATAGTTTAAAACCTGCTTCTAACAGCTTTGAACCTGAACTACATTTTACAACTGATATCCCTCCAGGGAGTACCACACTTCCCCTATTCATCACCTACTGATGTTTACAATCAGCTAGTTCATGTTCAAGCTCTTTTCCAGGTTTTCCCCACAAGCAGTCCTCAAACTACTTCACATGGGAAAAGAAGGTGGGCTGCTCTCTGATGACTAGGTGGCAGGAGAGTTAACAAAAGAGTGACACTTCAGAAAACCAGTAGTTTCGGTGTACTGTGGTTTCTGGGTAGAGTGCCGAATTTACCATGTCTCCCTATAGCTGAGGAGGATATAAGGTTTGCCATCCAACAGCAAGTTGTAACAGCACACCAATCAAAGCAGCTGTAATAAAGCAGCAATGAACCACGGTGGAAGGAAATGCCTCCAGGATGGTGGAGGACAGTTGATTACTTTAGAGCACCGCTACAGGAGCATGCATCCCACTTCACAGACTTAAGACAAAAGTAACTTCACGAGCACTCATGAGCTACTAAGTTGGCAGGGAGACACTATGGTTGTCATTTACACTTACTAGGAAGCAAGCCACCAGGGAGATGTCCTGTGCTCATGAGAAGACACTGCCCACTTACTAACGTGTGTGCGCGTGCACCAAATAACAGAACTGTTGCTCACCTCACCAGAAGATTTAACCCACCAGGATGTACAACAACTTCAAGCCATCACAAGAAAATGTCTTGTCTCAAAGTGATTCAAAAAAAGCAGTAGGGGCTTTTGATAAAGAGTCCGGAACCCAAAAGAGCGATTCCAAACACCCACAGCAAGAGAAACTGGTCAAGCAACAGAAGTGCAACCAAGGGCTGCACAGGCGGGGAATGACCATGAAACTGCTGTTTCCTTATGAGGAGGCCCTGTAAATTAGTCCTTCCCTAGGGGAGAGATGTATGTGGCCTTCACTATTTACAGTTTCCTTTTCATTACTGCTGGTTCTGGGCGAGCACATGAGAGAGGATGTTAGGAAAGCAAAGGTAGGAGAGACTAGCATTTTTATTTGTTCTCTGCTCGAAGTTGTCTGTAATTGAAAGGTAAATATACTTGTTAGAGACCATCTAAGGAATCTTTCTTTTAAGGCCAAGTAAGGATAGGGTCCCCAAACCCTGCTTAATCAGCATACCACATGGAATTCATCAGCCACATTTGTCCTCTTAGGCTTCAAACACTTCCTAGGATTCAAAGGATTAAGTTGCTCTCTGCTCAGGAATCCAGAAGTTAGGGTCACTTCTTGACTGTAGGAAAACACACTAAACAAACAGGTTCTGTCCTCAGTCAACTGAAGGAGTCAACAGTATACGGTGACTTCTTACCTTAAATCCTGGTATAGCTATGGCTGCCTGCCCAGTTTTTATTTAGCAAGCAGGAGTGACTGTTCTTGGAGATAAAGCTGATTGGTATTGACCTTTCATTTGGAGCCCCTCAACTTTGTGCCATCTTTCTTATGAATATTCCTTATGGTATTTATGCCCCTACCTCCATGAGTTGGGTGGGATTACAGGCACTTTGTGGCCTTTCCAACTGGAAATAAGGAAATAATTATTCATCCTAGTTGGCTAAGAGACTTAAAAAGCTATATACTCTGACAGTTGGGGCAGACTAGCTACGACCTTCAACATTTCCTCTTACAAAGACTCTGAGAACTAAATCAGGTTAAAAATGAAAGGAGGGATTAAAGCACATGTCTAGCATGTATGAAATCCTAGGTTCAATTCTAACACCACAGGAAGGAAAACAAACAAAACAACAAATAAGGAGCAATTAATGATGGTGGCTCCTATGCCCTTTCCTATACATAATCTCATCTGGAAAGGGCTGGAGATCTCAAACCCAAAGACAATCAAGGCTTAGCAAGTTTCAGGCCAGCATGGGGCAGAGATTAGGGAACATGAGGAGGCAGGATTCTACAGCCATGTGAGGTACCAAGGAAACGATGGGCACTGGTCCCTAGGGCCTGCCTGCCAAACAAAATCTGGTGTGCATGTACCAGGACGTGAAGGAAGGAAGAAGTCACCTTCAACTGACAGTAAAGTGTCTATCCAGTGGATCTGCTGTCAAGAAATGGTACTAATTTCTGGACTGCTCCAAAGAAGGCAATTCCCAAAGCAGTATCATTTCACAAACTCAATCTCACAAACCAAAATCTGGAATGCTATGTAAGTTTCAGCTGACAGTCATACCTATTTGGACCTGTGAGAGTGATTAAGGCTAGAATTCAAATCAAGTGCAGAATTCTAGATAAATGCCTTTTAAGTGTGGGACAAGAATTTAGCACTCCAACTGCATCCAAAGAGGTTAAGTCCTAGAAGAGACCAGAGAAAAGACAAGCGCTAGACTGAGATCCAGCAAGCATTACAAGGACAACCAACTCGTCCCATTCCTTAGTCTCGTGCTCTTAAAGGGCAGATGATGTGCCAACTATTTTAAAGCTCCAACACACCAATTCTGTAAACAATGATGGCTACAGCCTGCACACTGCGCACTGGAATGGATTCCTCAACTTGGCCTCATCACTTATGCAGCTGATGAAACAAACACTGACAGCTTTTTTGCATTTGTAAAGGCCCCACAGCAGCTGTGGTGATCCCACCATAGAGCAATGAATTAAGCCTGAAACCCAGCTGGGTCTGAACAGAAGCCTTTTTTGCACAATACAGCAAGACTATCATTGTTAACCTAGGCATTATTGGGAAATATTCTGCATTACATTATAGGGCAGTTCTAACTCAATTCTAAAATTAGTTCTAATAAGCAATTTTAATTTTAGTGGAAAGAATGTGGCAGTTGCTTTCCAAATGACACAACTATGTATATAGCTACACCACACAAAAGCAGCACAGCAGAACACATTTCCACTTAATGCAAAGCTTAAAATACTAACTTCTTAGACACACAAATACCCAAGGATGCACATAACTTCTAAGTTGAAGTGGGTAAGTAGTAATATAAGTAGGCTAACTAATGGTCTCCAGACAGGACTTAATATAATCATTCCAGAAAAACCGAAGTGTGTGAAAAGTGTGGGTAACATCATTAGTAAAGACTATTTTGACCATGAACTTCAACTCTATATAAGATGTAACATTCCAAACACAGACATATTAGTGTTTGGCTTCCTATCAACAGCAACCCTGAGGAAAAGTGGGGACATCCTCAGTACAACACAGGCATCTTCTACCTTCCCAGAATGATACCCAACCCCATGGGGGTCACCTTACCTGTCATCTGCAAATTCCTCACTCCACTTCTCTTGTTGCCCCTTCAATTTCTCTGAATGCTTTAAAAATGAGCAAAACTGGCCTGACTTAGTAAGCAACTATATCTAAACAATTTCACATCATCATTGTATGAAGAAGTCTGATAAGTCAGAAAAAATATCAAAAGGGGCTGGAGAGCTAGCTGGCTCAGCTGGCTGATCTTCCAGAGGACCTGGGTTTAATTCCCAGCATCCACATGGCAGCTCACAACTATCTATCACTTCAATTCTAGGGAATTCAATGGCCTCTTCTGACCTCTACAAGTAGCGCGCACACACACACACACACACACACGACAGAACACCCACACACATAAAATAAAATTTTAAGAAAGAATTCTATTCCAGGCCTCTTCAAAGATCTGCCATTTTACATTTATCATGAAGAGCACTTGTTAAGTGTTAACTGGCTTGGAAGTAGCAAGAAAATTAGGTCTATGTAACCTATAATCTTAGCATTTGGGAGATCAAGGCAGGAGGGCCTGTTTAAAGCTAGCACAAGAAAATACAGTAAACTGAAACAAGCTTGAACTACATTAGTGCCTGTTTCAAAGAGACACACACCTCAAAAAAAAATTTTTTTTTTCAGGGAGAATTTCTGAGTAAATAGTTAATGTACTTTGACAAACAATGTTAGCAGAGATAACCACACAGAAACTTAGCTAAAACAAGTGTGGTGGGTTATGCCTATAATCCCAGCACGGAGTCAGGAGCTGGAGGCTAGCCTGCAACCAAGAAAACTTAAATCAACTGTGGTAGCACATATCTTAATCCCAGTACTCAGGAAGCAGAGGCAAGAGGATCTCTCTGAGACCATACTGGACTGTTATACAGAGCAAGTTCCGGGAGAGACCAGGCTGTAAGAAAAGAAATTGAAAACAAGAAATTGAAGCAAATAGGGGGCTGTCAGTCCTTCAGTCCTTCATCCAAAGCAGAAACACACACAGAAACCAGGCCCTGAAACACCGGATAGTTGAGATGCTCATTTGAAAACCTACTACAGCCAAAACCATCTGAGCCACATGAAGCAAATCATCCTATGACGAACCATGAAGTTCCACCGCTAAGCAAGTGGAATACATAAATGTGTGAATGGCATTAGTGTACAAATGAGCAGAGGAAGTAAGACTACAATGGCTGCATTAAGAGTGGCAGCCGGGCTGGAGAGATGGCTCAGCGGTTAAGAGCACTGGCTGCTCTTCCAGAGGACCCAGGTTCAATTCCCAGCACCCACATAGCAGTTCACACCTGTCTGTAACTCCTGTTCCAGGGGATCAGACTCCCTCACATAGACATGCAGGCAGAATACCTATGTACATTAAATAAAAATAAACAAAATTAAAAAAAAAAAAAAAAGAGTGGCAGCCAAGGGGGCTAAAGAGATGGCTCAGTGCTTAAGAGCATTATGGAACCTGAGTTCCATTCCCAGAACCCACATGGCAGCTCACAACCGCCTGATGCCCTCTTCTGGTGTGCAGATGTACATGCAGACAAAGTACCCACATACATAAAAGACATAAATAAATAAAGAGCGGCAGCCCATCTGAAAAGGACCCCACTGAACCTCAGAAGTGGAGGGCCTCAAGTCCAGTTTAAAAACAAACTACAATAACATAGGGATAATGAGCATTTGTGCTGTTTTTCTAACCATTTACTGCATTTTCTAACAAATGCAATCCGATGTCCACATAAAAGCTTGCACACAACAAGAAAAAGGTGCACATAAACCCAAATGTGAACCAAATGATGGATGGTATCCTAGTATCGTTTCTGTTGCTGTAGTAAAACACTGACCAAAACCAACCTGAGAGACAAAAAGGCCTTATTTTAGTTTACAGGTTATGGGCTATCTGTTAGGGAAGCCAATGCAGAAAGGTCTCTGGCTCAGGGTTGGCTACCATTCCTCTATCTCCCAGAACCACATGGCCAGAAAAGTGAAGACTGCTCACAGTGGGCTGAGCCTTCCCTAATAAATTATCAAGAAAATACCATAAAGTCAGGTGCATGTCTTTAATCCCAGCACTGAGAGCCAGGCAGATCTCTGTGATTTCGAGGCCAGCCTGGTCTACAGAGAGAGTTCCAGGACAGGCTCCAAAGCTACACAGAGAAACCCAGTCTCAAAAAAAAAAAAAAAAAGGAGAGAGAGAGAGAGAAAGAGAAAATACCACAAATCCACTCAAAGACCAATCTGATGGTGGCTAATTCCTCAGTTGACTACTTTTACCTGGTGAATCCTCGTTTGTGTGAAATTCTCACACACTCACACACACACACACACACACACACACACACACACACCAATAATCACCACAGCTGAATAAGCAATGTGATATACACATACTTACTATGCAATATGATCAAGCCTTAAAGAAGAAAAATTGAAACATTCATCTGTATAACACGAAAGAAGCCAGTCCATCACAAAAAGGCCACATATTTTATTAATCCATTTATGTCAAGTATCCAGGAGGAAAAACTCAGAACAAAAAAGATTAGTGGCTGTCAGAGACTGGGAAACTGGTGAAGTGGGAAGTGAGCACCACTGGTGTGTAGTTTCTCTGTGGAGTTCTGAAATATTCAAAAACTGACCAGTGATAGCTGTGGAACTCTAGGATATACTAACATACCACAGAATTGTTTTTAAAAGAAATTACATTCACATCCAAAATTACATAGGAAGACTGAGATGCCTCATCTTGGTTTAAAATACCACAAACGTGGGGGTAGGACCAGGACTGCCCAGAACTGTACACAAGACAATTAGAAGAAAAGCTTCAGAGCTAAAGATCTGCAAAACATACAGCAAGCAAAGGTCAGCCGGTTACGTGGGGGTGGCTCAGGTGACAGAATGCTTAGTTAGCATGCAAGAAAGCACAGGGTTCCATTCCAACAACACATGTCACACGTCTGTAATCGCAGCACTCAGGAGGTGGAAGCAAAAGAATCAGAAGTTTTGCTCTGGGCTACAAGAAAGCCTAAGAAAAGACAGACAGACTTGGGGTTGGGGTGTTATTCAGTGATGAAAGTGCTCACCCAGAGTATGGCAGTCGCTGGATTTCATTCTCAGCACCAAAAGAAAATATAAACACAAAGCTGTGACAGACAACCAGGCTCAGTGGCATGCCTACAGCCCAGGTACTAGGAAGGTTAAGATAGGACCACACCTGGGCTGGATAAACAAAACAACCCTTCCTTGCCCAACCCCCCCCCCCCAAGTTGCTTTTGGTCAGGTTTTTGTTTTGGGGAATTTTTTTGTTTGTTTGTGTGTGTTTACAGAGAAGCAAACTAGGACCAGGGGTAACTTGTATCCCTAAACCAAGCAAAAATTGCAACTTGAGGGCTTAAGAAACAGCTTCCCACATAAAAGCACTTCAGCTGAGACTGAGAGACCTGAGTTTGATTCTCAGGACCTAGAGTGGAAAGAAGAATGGACTCCTGAAAACTGTCCCCTGACCTAAATTAACAAAAATATTTAAAACTGCAATTTTAGTCTTTCTCTATTACTCTGAAGTTGTAATCTGTGCTAAAAATAAAGAGCAGGTGAGTCTATCTATCATAGATACAGTCATCTGGTGCCTACTCTGACAAGTTCCCTGGATTAACTTTAAAACCACCTTGAATTTGTAATTTAGATACAAAAAGGAAATGCAAAAGTAGTAATTCCTACTTATCAGCATTACAAATATCTTACCACTCAACACAGAGGATTCTTTGCTGTTGATTGCAGAAAAGAAAGCACCCAGACACTCCATTCCTTGAAAAACACTTCCCCAAGCCTTCATATACAATGCCTGTCCAGAAAAACAAGCTGTTTGCCTGGCCACGGTGCCATCATCTGTTCTTTGCAGGGATGGGATGACCTCCATGTACCAAGGGGAGGAAAGGACACTTTCTTACAATAGGTAACATGAAGGTGTTTATTTGTATTAAACAACTGTAAGCAAACACTGTTTGGCTGTGAGAGCTTTGCAAGTCAAAGATAATGGCCTTCCCTGGTAAACTGACTGTTCTTTATAATCATCATTATTTATACTCCCAGGAGGCTTTGCCTACTACCAATAAATTCTGCAAAGAAATAATGACAACTTCAGCAAGTCTCCTGGAAGGAAAAAAAAAAAGGTTGGGGGAAAGGCTAGATGAGTAGAAAACAGTTTATGTCAGTTTGGGGATTGTCATACATCACTTCTTAATTAGAGCAGGCAAAAGAAAAGGGGGGATTTAAAAAAAAAAAAAAAAGACAGGCTTTAGTCAATAATTCCAAGTCAGATCATATTTCCAACCAGTTTACCAACACCAAAAGAAAACCCATTTTATTAGAATAATTAGTTATGATTTATCTCAAGTACAATGGAAACGTGGCATTACACTCTCTTATCTAAACAAAAGTTCCATATAGCATCATCATGCTCTGCACGTCTAAGTAAGAGTTCTGCACAACTAACTCACAAAAACTCTTAATTAATAGTGAGTTTTAGTTTTGTTTTGCTGGGGGGACAGGCGACGACAAGGTAAGGTAAATCTAACAGAATGAGAAACAAGTGTTCCCTGATTTCTTCAACCATGGGACTTGGCCTAAGGCTTAGATGTGCCCAGAGCCCAGACTCTGAGCCAATCTCAAGCCAAACATGTTTTTTATTTAACGAGGTTTTATTTTCACTTGTCTGCCACCTTTCAGATTCCAACCTAGTTAAAACCACAGTGGTTTGGATTCTAACTGTAGTTTGAGATTACAATACAGAGTGAGTATTTGAAAACATTTTTAAAGACATAAAACACTGCATTACTAACACCAACCAAGCTAACAGGAGTTCAGAAGTTCATTATTAAATCCAGACCTTGCCTAGTCCCCTGTACTGGAGGAGGGGGGTGGGAGGGTGCTAAACTGCACTGGCATTTAAATAGAAATCTGATCCCTGCCACTCAGGAGATAACCGTCACTAAGGATTACTTTCATGAATCTTTAAAATTCTTGCAGATTAAAGTTCTGTCAGGGTGTCAATACCAATACTACTGAGCAAAGTTTTTTGGTCAAAATTCAAAGCTACCCAGGTGTACTGGCTCATGCTTGTAAACCCAGACTCTGAAGGAGGCTTAGTGAAAGTTTGGAGGGCAGCCTGAGCTACATAATGAGTTTCAAACAGTCCTGAGCTGGTAAAGACCCCGTCTCAAAAAAAAATTGTAACTGGGGCCAAGTGTGGTGGTGCACTGTCTTTACTTCCAGCACTCAGAGGCAGGCAGATATGTATGCAAGTTTGAGGCCAGCCTGTTCTACATAGTGAGTCTCAGGCCAGTCGTGGCTATACAGAGACCCTGTCACAAATTTAAAAAAGAATAAAAAATAAATTAAAAAAAAAAAATCAAAGATGCTCAGTGCCAAACAACTGCTGGTTTGAGGGCAATTGTTTGTTTCTTGCCCATATTTTAATCGTGTATCATTTTTGTATGTCAAAACTGCACTTTAGTCAGGTTGAGGATATTTGTTCCTGGGATGACAGCTAATTATGTTGTACATCCTTTTAAAGAGTATGTGTGACATGTAAGAGATATATAAAATTATACCATTTTGATAAAATATATCAAAAAATATCATTTTGATATGAAAGAATATCAAAAATAAAAGGCAAGAAAAATGAGTGTTATGGCATACATTTATTTACATTCCCAGTACTCAAGAGGCCGGGGGAAAAGGATGGAGCATTCCAAGACAAACCTTAAGCTACAGAATAAAAAAAAAAGGACCCGGGCGGTTGGTGGCACACACCTTTAATCCCAGCACTGGGAGGCAGAGACAGGCGGATCTTTGTGAGTTCGAGGCCAGCCTGGTCTACAGAGCGAGATCCAGGAAAGGCGCAAAGCTACACAGAGAAACCCTGTCTCAAAAAAAAAAAAAAAAAAAGGAAAAAGGAGGCTCTGTTAGTCTGTCACTGGGTAATAGTTGGGTAAAGGCAAATGCCACCAAGCCTAACAATCTAATTAAGTTCAATGCCCAGGTAGAAAAGCACACAGAAGGAGAACCAACTCCCAAAAGTTATCCTTTGACCTCTACAACTAATCTATGGCAGATATACAAGCACCTATACAAATACACACACACACACACACACACACACACACACATCGTACGTACGTAAAGAAAAGTGTAATTCAGCCAGATGTGGTACCATACACATTGAATACCTTGGTAAGCAGAGGCAGATGATCTCTAAATTCCAGGCCAGCCAGGTCTACACAGTGAGACCCTAGGTTTTTGAGGGGTTTTTTGTGTTTGTTTTTAGCAACTTTTTAAGAAAAAAAACAATTAAAAACTCAAGTAAACAGTTGAAAAGTGAACAGACCCAAATGTTCAACAAAACCAGTGAAATAATGAGGGCCACTAATAACATGGTCTGTTCCTTCTACCAACACCCCAGCATCCTTAACTGCACAGCAATGAACTGTTTTCATGATCCTTGCAATATTTAGGTACCAAATCCACAGTGCACTTGGCCTCAGCCAGGCATTGGTTTCACACACCTTTAATCCCAGCACTTGGGAGGTCAAGGGAGGCCGATTCTCAGTAAGCTCCAGGACAGCCAGGGCTACACAGAGAAACTCTGTCTCAAAACACACACACACACACACACACACACACACACACACACACACACGCACGCACGCGCGCGCGCGCCAAGATAGATAGATAGATAGATAGATAGATAGATAGATAGACAGACAGATAGATAGAAAGATAGACAAGCCTCATCTGATGGAGTCATGGAGCATGTGAAGGGCCAAGCTGTGTGATGTCACAGCTCCATTGATGGCCAGGAAACCTAACCAAAATCCTTCATTCAAGGCAGATGAAAAGCATGTGCTACTAATTTAACTAGGAGCCCAGACCATGACTCCTTATTAAATGCTTTCCATTCACATTGGCTCTTTCATCCTCCAACATCAAGACATCATTACAATCTGAAAATAGAACAAACAGAGCTTTAGTGCTTAGGGCAGTATAAGAATGGGAAAGGAAGCAACTTGAGCAAAACCAATGGGAGTTAGTAGATTCCACCCAAGAAAGCAAAGTTCATCCAAAGCCTTTTTTTTAAATTTAGTTAGTTAGTTAGTTATTTTAATAGAGTTTCTCTGTGTAGCTTTGGCTGTCCTGGAACTCCACCTGCCTCTGCCTCCCTGGGATTAAAAACTCAGCACCATGGTTGGCTCACACACACAAAAAAAATGTTGCTTCTTTGACACTCTCTCAACCTCACAAACACCATGGGAGAGCGAAAAATTCAATCAATCCCAGAATTTTCCCATTACTTAAGAAGAAAAAGGCAAGCCTTTATGAGAAAGACAAATGCTAAGTAGCCACATTAATTTCCACTCTCTTCCTCAAACAACTAGAACATGCTGTAATGGTGGGAGATGACCCAGAAACACATTTTCTTCCACCTTGAATGTGGAGAGTTGCACCCTACAGACTTGTAGGACTTGGATTAACACTGTCTAGACGTTAATAAATACTTTTCCTCTGTTAGCCTTTCCTTTTCCTCTGAGAAGGAGAGGCTTTCTCCCTACTGTAAACTCAGAATTAAAGCAATCTGCCAAGGTCACCATCATGTAAACAGAGCCAAGAAAGATCCTCACCTTCGATCTGACTCCAAACCTTTGATCTGACTCTAAAGCTAGTGCTCTCTTCCTCTCTCTTCCTAGTGGTTTACATCCTTGCTCCCTAGTAAACTATAAATTCTCTCAATGAGAGCAAACACAGTAAACACAGTGAAATTGATCAAGCTCTGAAGCTCACTCAGCCCCAAGAATGGTACAACAAGGCCACTCTACAAAATGGACTGAAATCACAAACACAAACAATATGATTCCAGGTCATTTTAATACTTAAGTATCTTCCATGTATTCACAAATGAAAGAACCTCATAAACACTCAAAATGTACTATATACAAGCTCTCTCTTCCCTTCAGTACTAAATAAAGCCCTTCTGTCTAATAACACATTGTGTTCTTAAGAGTAATTTTGTGTTACAATGCTTTCACATTTCTTATCTTAGTCCTAAATGCTCAGAAAGGACAAGAAAAGAAAATAGAAATTTAAGTAAAATAAAACTCAACTGACAACTACGGACTTACAAGTGTCTTTTTAAAGGTCAAAAAAAGAAATTGGATGGCCTTAACATGCACCATGCATAGAACATAAATTAGCACAGCCCCTCCCCAGAAGACAATATGGTACAGTTCTGAGTCAGTGCAAATGATACATACAAAGCAGGCTACAAAACATCATTTTTTAAACAGCCCTAAACCTGTGGAAAAGTCAAAGAGGCAATGGGTCAAGTGAAACCTATGTCAATGGCATGCCTAGAGCCATTTAAAAAAAAAAACAAAAACACTGTATTGATAACTGGGATAAGATATAAATATAAAAAAACACATGAGTGTGGGAATGCATCTACAAGTGGAAGAATATTCGGTATGCAATTTCAGTAATTTTATCTTTGAGTACTTGTCTGATTGAAATGATTTCATATGAAGCAGAAAAACCATTTTTCACAAGGGAAAAAACGCTACTGGCTTATAATTAGCTATGGGGATTACATATGAATTTTTATTTTTCCATGAAAATGCATCAATTACTTCAGCTACAATGGATGACTAAGAATGCACCTGGCTGGAAGTGTCACTATGACCTGTTCAAAGGCAACAGAAGAGGCCTTAACTCACAAGTGCTGGATTTCACGCCCAGCTGTCCAAAGTGTGAGTCTAGGCAGCTCCCAGCTTTAAAATACGGAGTCTGAAATTCTAATTAGTGAACTCCATTTTTTTCCACTAGAACCATACTAATTCCCTCCCAACGGTACTGAAAATATTCCACCATTAGCTTTAATTCAAGAATTCTCGAGGCTGGAGAGATGGCTCAGCAGTTAGGAGCACTGACAGCTCTTCCAGAGGACCTGGGTTCAATTCCCAGCACCCACATGACAGCTTACAACTGTCTTGTAACTCCAAGATCTGACATCCTCACATAGACATACATGCAGGCAAAACATCAATGCAAATAAAAGAACAAATGATTTAAAAAAAAAAAAAAACTCTCTGGGTTCTGGGCAGTGTCAGCTCACACCTTTAACCCCAGGCAGAAGCAGAAGCAAGTTTATCTCTGTAAGTTTGAGGCCAGCCTGGTCTACACAGAGCAAGTTCCAGGACAGTCAGAACTACACAGAGAAACCCTGTCTCAAAATAAACCAAGAGTTCTCCGAGTACTGACTTTACGCTGGTCCACAGACTTATCCACAATCACCTACAAAACTCCGACCCTAACAGACACACAAAGAAGTACTCCTTTGCACCTAGAAGTAAGGGGTGCTATACATAAGTAAGGAAAGACTAAGAGCCAGAGTCTGTCTGTTTGTTGTGGATGCGGTATGGCAGTCTAGCCATGAGGTCCATGAGGAGTATAGTGGAGTCCTCAGAAAATCCACCTGCCTGAGCACAGATACAAACTTGCAAAATTAGAGGCTAGGCTTGGCTAAATCCAGGAGTGTGTATAGTGGATGGGGGCAGGTAAGTGGGTTTTTATTCTATACTGAGGACAAACTCGGTTGCAGGAGACCACAAGCAGCCACTGAAAGATCATGATCAGATTTTCAATTTCAAGAAATATATCCTTCAAGTTGTACTTTTAAACATGTTTGTGAGGACAGATCAGGTGCTGCTCTAATCTTAATTCTCAATGTATCCTTTCTAATTGTCATGTTTCCTGATTCAATAGACATTCAACAAGCAAAGTGGGAATAGAGGTGAAGATGATTACATCACCTCCTAATCTTTAAAGCCTTGCTTTAAATATACTGTTCGGCTCTGAATTTACTAGATTTATTTATTTCTGAGTCAGCTAGGAAGGCGGCTGGCAGGCCTGATGTCTCCAAGTTGGTGATTTCCAACTGTGTAATAATACCTTGAGCATTTGTGCAGCAGTATGCAGTTTACAAAGTGCTTTCACATCAAAAATCTCCCTGGCTCTCCCAGCCTATAAGGTGCACTCAACAATCTTCCAGATGAGGAAGGAACTTAGCCATGTTGTATAGTTTGTCCAGGGTCACACAACCAAGTTTAATCAGAGCTGGAACTAACTTGTCCATTATCTAAGTGCCCTACCTATACAGTCAAAGCCGACGTGTCCAAATTGAAGACCCTTCATGACTGAAGCTCATGTACTAGTAATAACAACTCACATAAAGCAAACTCCCTGCTGCCTAACACAATGAGCATTCATTCTGCCTTTCTGCAAACCTATGGAAGGACAAATATGGTGCTATTTTATTTGTACTGAAATGTGATTTTATTTGTATGTTAATAAATGAAGTTACCTAGGGGTCAGAGCAAGCCATAGCAGAAGTCTGGCAGTGATAGTACACGCCCTTAATCCCCGACCACATGACAGGCAGATCTCTGTGTGTTCAAGGATACCACCAGCATGGAGACAGGTCTTTAATCTCAATACCAACCATAGAAGACCTGGAGGTCTGTATAGATGGGCAGTGACAAGGAGGTCATGTGGTTGGGTTTACAACCAATGAGAAGGCAGAACAAAGTCTAAAAGAAGACAAACACACAGGAAGTAGTTCTCTTGCTGAGGAGGACAGCAGCGGCAGTGAAGGGTAAGGTTTTTAGCTCTTAGCTATTGCTCTGACCTCTTGGACTTTCATCTCTGCACTGGCTCTGTGTTTCTTATTTAATAAGATGGTTACATCTACAGACAAATGCAAGAAACACATGATCAGTACTAATCCCTTCTCATTTTCTCCTGGCACCTGGTGTAATAGTTGGCAGAAATGAGAACCAAAAAAGAGTCAACCACTGAAGATCTCTCAAAAATGGTGATTAGAACCTAACAGACAAAGAACCAGTCAGATTGTAAGAAAATAGTAAGATAGATGCCAAAAGGCTTCCTAGATTCTCTGGTCAATTCAGTCATCAGAAATACAGAAATCAATGCCTGTGCTATCCAGGAGGTCAGAGAGTCATCTCTTGGACTGACAACAATACTCAGAATCCATCCATTTCACTGCTCCCTATTTACACCACCCAACCTCCAAAAGAAATGAAGGGAAAAAACCCTGTGCGTATTCAAGAACAGTGCACATGCTGGGCGTTGGTGGCGCACGCCTTTAATCCCAGCACTCGGGAGGCAGAGCCAGGCGGATCTCTGTGAGTTCGAGGCCAGCCTGGGCTACCAAGTGAGTTCCAGGAAAGGCGCAAAGCTACACAGAGAAACCCTGTCTCGAAAAACCAAAAAAAAAAAAAACAGTGTACATGAAGTAAGTGCCTAACCTGGTGTCTTAAGAGTTATCATTGTTCTGATAAAACACCAAAGCAACTTTAAGAGTTTATTTATTTGGCTTATACTTCCACATCACCATCACTGAGTGAAAATCAGGACAGGAACTCAAGCAGGGCAGTAACTGATGCAGAGACCATGGAGGAGTACACTACTCACTACTTACTGGCTTACTCTTCATAGCTTGTTTAGCCTGCTTTCTTGTAGAACCCAGGACCACCAGCCCAGGGGTAGTTCCAACCACAATGGGCTGCCTGCCCCCTCCCCAAAAATCAGAAAACACCCTTGCAGTTTTGCCTATAGCATTTTCTCAGTTGAGGTTCTCTCCTCTCAGCTGACTCTAGCTTGTGTCAAGATGACCTAAAACTAGTCAGCACACCTGGGAGTGTGGAGTAATACCACCTGTAATCCCCTAGCCCTTATGGTTGGGGCAGAACCTACAGGATCACAAACTCAAGGTCAAAAGAACTCTACTGTAGGGTTCTTCTCTAATGCAGTCTTTGTCACACATCCTTATGACTTAAGTGATTACATATAATATTCCTATTACTCAAGATGCCTCATTAACACAGCTAGACAGTTTCTGTTTCATGGATGGACCACTGGTGTGGACCAAGGACCATTTCTTCCAGAACTCATGGTCTCCAAACAGCAAAGCCAGGAGCAACAGTCCAAGTGCAAGAAAAGGTACCAAAGGTGATTTGTGACAGCCCTGAGACAGCAAAGTAGTTTCTGGAAGCCTGGAGAACTGCTGCCCATGATGGCCCTCAGGTACACCCACAAGTGTGGGTGATAATCACAAAACTACAGAGCTTCAACCAACAGTCCTATCTAGGATCTTCCAATGAAGACTCTGAGAAACAAGGGGACAACAGAGTAGCTCCACCATGTGCCATAAGAAACCATCAAGCATAAGCGTGCTGCAGACTAGCACACACCTTGTTCTCAGAAGCCGACAGGAACCTTTTATGACCTGTTCTCCCCTTCAGGGTAGTGATGATCAATCATTTGGCATCTATTTCATCTGAGCCAAAAAACACAGGAAAACACACAGCTTTCAACTCTATGAACAATGCTTTGGCACTGATATTCTCTTCTGTAAAATGGCCTCAAAAGCCCCTTTTTTCACATGACCTTGCTATGTAAACTATGTGGGTGGCTACTTCAGACTTGACTGGATCTTCTCTTCATAATGCTTTCAAGAACAGTAGGTATGTGTGGCTGTCTAAAAGTATTTTCTAAATCGGTAAAAAGGCTCAGCAGGTAAAGGCGTTTTTGCCTCCACCTGATTTCAATTCCCCAGGACCCATACAATGGTGGAAAGAACATACCTCTGCAAGTTGTCCTCTGACCTCTACATATGCCATGGCGAGGGCATGTGTACACAAGCACACAGGCAGAGACATATACATGTACATAGATACACCCAACATACAAATATTTATTTAAGGGGGAGCAGGAGTACTGGAAGCAGGCAAATCTATGGCACCAGAAGCAAAACAGTAAGTAGTCACTTCCTGAAGAAGTCAGCTGCAAATTTAATCGTTTTATAATAACTCCTGAACTAAACCGTAAGACATTTACCTTTACCAAAAGCCATGTCTGTAATGCCAGAACTTGGAATCACAGAAGACCATGAGTTTGAGGCCAGTACGGAACTGCAGAATGAGACCTTGACTCAAAAGTAAATTAAAAGCATGCATATGCACTTAAGGATTTGAAATGAAAAAGATCTTCGGTGGTATCTTGCAGGACAGACAGTAAAGTTGCTGTCTTTGACACAAGTTTTTGACCAACAAGATGATTCAGTGGGTAAAGGCACTTGTTACCAAACACCACACACACAGAGAGACAGAGAGAATATATGTAAAATTTAAAAAACAAAAACAAAAAAAACCTTTTAGCTGAGTATAATAGTGGGTGCCTATAACTCCAGCACTTGGAAAGCAGAAGCAGGAGGATCAAGGGTTCAAGGTCATCTTTTACTACACAGTATAGTTAGGCCAGCTTGAGCTACATGAGACTATCAAAAAGAAAAAAGTTATAAAATAAGTGATGTGATGATGAAAATATAAATAAAATATACTTTTAGCTACTGAACTTTTTCTTTTATTGAGACAGTTTGTCACTCTATAGCCCATGCTACCCTTGAAATCACAACAATTCTGTTTCACCCTCCCAAGGCTGGGATCTCAGTTATCTTTCCATCCAAGTACAGTCTTATTTCTGAGTACACATTTTTCTTTCAGACTTGCTCCACATGTTTTGTTAAAGGAGAATTTCAAGTTAAAAGGGAGTGACCTGGAGGCTGAAGGTATAACTTAGTCCACCACACCACCACCACCACCAAAGAGGAAGGACTTGCAATGCAGTGTTTATGAAGAATCCACAAAATCTCAAGTGTCCAGCCTACATCTAATTTAACATCCTTTTTCTTTTAGCACTTTTATCATGTCTCCTCCAAAGCATTCAACTTAAAGTTGAACCAACTGTTTTCACAGTCATTTCAAGGTTTACATAAGACTTAATTGTAATTACAAGTATAAGCTCAACTGGAATAACCAGATTTGGGAACAAACAACTGACACTTGGCAAGACTTCTGGGTGGAAGCCAAAGAGGACAGAAGCACACCCCATAGCTGCCCACTGAGCAGAAGCTTCAGGTTAATAACCAGAATGTTCTGCACCTACAGGCAAGGAGGCTAGGTAGGTAGAGGTTAGTTAGAACTGGCACAAGAATGTTTGGGGAGACTTGAGCCAGTAACATCAGTAGGATCTGAACACTGTACCCAAAATGTTAATTAAAATGGCCAAAGCTGCCGGGCAGTGGTGGCACACGCCTTTAATCCCAGCACTTGGGAGTTGTGAGTTCAAGGCCAGCCTGGTCTACAGAGCGAGAACCAGAAAAGGTGCAAAGCTACACAGAGAAACCCCGTCTCGGAAAAAAATAAACTAAAAAATAAAAATAAAAAGTGGCCAAAGCTTAATTCTGAAAAAAATAAGAACCCAATTTTGGCTTTTTGAACAAAGCTTATTATTCATTTTAAATTTACACACTATGAACCTGACTGTATTGCTTCTGTATTGTCTGTATACTACACCTACAGTGACATACACCTACAGTGACAGTTTTTAAAGATGCTTCTGCTTGGAACTAGGATTTCGTTTGGTGTCATGGCTTTCCTAGCATGTGTAAGGCTCTAAAAGTTCCACCCCAAACTCTGCAAAAATCAAACAAATCACCTCCTCCCTAGACTCCTTGGGAAAGGGAAGGATTTTCAACCACTAGAAACAAAGAAAAAGCAGTATGAATTAGAGAAAAAGGAATATAAGGCAACTGAATAACTTCCCCATTGCTGTAAAATATCACAATGATTGTTCAACAAAGGAAAAGCAAGCAAGCTGATTTTTTTTTTTTTTTTTTTGAGACAGGGCCTGACTATCTCTGGCTGGCCTGGAACTTGCTGTGTAGACCAGGATGGCCTCAAACGAAGAGATATGCACGGGTCTCTCTGCCTCCCCAGTGCTGGAGGTTAAAAGTGTGTACCAACCATGCCAGGCAATCATGACTTTGAACTTTTTAGTGCTGGAGATCATCCCCCCACCCCACCACCACCACCCCCCCTACCCACGGGGACTTTAGCCATGCTAAGCAAACACTCCAGCACTGAATTAAACACCTCTGCCCTAGTATACTTTTCTATTGTTTGATTTTACTTTGCAACTATAAACTGTAGTAAAACTCAGTTTCCAAACCTTATGAAGCAACCTCTCTCACTTTTTGGGGTCATGGAGTGGTCTGGGTTATGTTTTTCAAAGTATATTCCCAGGGGCCAGGCGGTGGTGGCGAACACCTTTAATCCCAGCATTCGGGAGGCAGAGCCAGGTGGATCTCTGTGAGTTCGAGGCCAGCCTGGTCTACAGAGCGAGATGCAGGACAGGCACCAAAACTAGAGAAACCCTGTCTCGAAAAACCAAAAAGTAGTAGTAGTAGTAGTAGTAGTAGTAGTAGTAGTAGTAGTAGTAGTAGTATATTCCCAGCTGCTGGCCTCACACTTGCTAGGTAGCAGAGAATTTCCTTGAGTCCTGATCCTCCTGCTTAAACCTCCTGATTACAGGCACCACTAGGTCATTTTCCTGGCAATGAGTAAATACTAGGGAAGCATTCTACCAACTGAGCCATATTGGTGGCAGGGGATCTTTGAGACAGTTTTTTATGTAGCCCAGAAGGGCTTATGGACACAAGACTGGATATTTAACTAAACATAACCTTGAACTGTGCTAGAATTGCAGGCATTTGGAAAACTAGATCCTTAAAACATGCAGCCTGGGGCGTGGGGAGGGCTGGTGAAATGGCTCCTCCACAGGGTAAAAGTAAATGTGTCTTCCAAACAAGCCTTAAAATCTGAATTCAATGATAAAAGAAATGATGCAAAAGACAGAAAATACACTGAGCAAACATGCAACTGTTTACTGACCAAGTGAATTTGGGCTCTGGAAGGCAACCTTTTCCAGGTATTTAAGGTACTGTATTGGGAGTCGTGCCCAATAATTAAGACAGGATTATATTTCAATTTATGAAGTTCTCAAGGATGTCATTTAATAAGAAATGCAACATTCATTTCTCCCAAAGCCTTCCATCTACAATCACACTTTTTTTTTTTTTTTTTTTTTTTTTTTTTTTTTTTTTTTTTTTTTTTACTTAAGCTGGTGGAAGGCAGCTTAAGTAATAATGCCACCTTCTATATATAAAGCAGCACACTGTTTTACATCTTCCACCCACATAATCTCAATGATTTAGTCAAGTGACAAAAGCAGTTATGACATTTTCCATTTTACAGAAAAGTGAAGATTCACACCATGAACCATTTGTTCTCCTGTTAAGATCCAGTGGCTCTTGAGACTCAAGAGTCCTGTGCTCTTTGGATACAGTCCTTCAGTCTCCAGAGTTCCCGGGATTCAGTAGGTGAGCAGATGAACAGCACAGCCAAGAGGACAGCCTTTCCCCCAATGACAGTGAAAAGCTTCCAAAAAGAGCAACAGCTGAGCAGCATCAGCATCCCCCTTCAAAGGTTAACATGCCCCCTCCTGCAATGGCATCCCTCAA
>CABHPP010116598.1:0-23622 GCA_902168425.1 Peromyscus attwateri | reverse complement strand
TGTGTGTGTGTGTGTGTGTGTGTGTGTGTGTGTGTGTGTGTGTGTGTGTTAGTTTGGGTTATTATTGCTGTGATAAAACACTATGACCAAAAGCAATTTGGGGAGGGAAGGGTTTATTTCATTCACAGTTCCATATAATAGTTTGCTGTGGATGACTGATTGATAAATAAAACACTGATTGGCCAGTAGCCAGGCAGGAAGTATAGGCGGGACTAGCAAAGAGGAGAACTGAGAGAACAGAAAGGCAGAGAGGAGGAGAGGCTAGCCTGCCATCCAGGGAGTATCATGTAAAGGCAGGAGGTAAAGCCACAGAACATGTGGCGACATATAGATTAACAGAAATGGGCTGAGTATAAGAGTAAGAGCTAGACAATGGTGGGCCTGAGCTAATGGCCAAGCAGTTTAAATAATATAAGCGTCTGTGTGTTTACTTTATAAGTGGGCTACAGGACTGCCGGGGCTTGGTGGGACCCAGAGAGAAAAACTCCAGCTACAATAGTTCATCATCAAAAGCAGTGAGAGTAGGAAACTGGAGGCAGAAGCTGATGCGGAGACCCATAGAGGAGTGCTGCTTACTTGCTTGCTTGCTCTCCATTGCTTGCTCAGCCTGCTTTCTTATAGAACCCAGGACTATCATCCCAGGAACAGTCCCACCCACAATGGACTGGGCATTCCTCTATCAACCACTAGTTAAGAAAATGCCCTACAGGCTTGCCTACAGCCCCATTGTATGGAAGCATTTTCTCAGCTGAGGCTCCCTTCTCTCTGATAACTCTACCTTGTGTCAATTTGACATAAAACTAGCCAGAACAACTAATCTCTTGTCAACTTGACACACAAACACACCACTTTTCAATTATAACCTTTCCTTTTTCATTTATCCCCACGATGGAACATTAATATTGATATCACAATATAGAACAGAAATAAAAAGTCCCACAGTCCCTACAAATTCAAACACATTAAAAATTCAGTCTCTTTAAAATATCCAATCTCTTTAAAAGTCCAAAATCTCTTTTAAAAGTTCAAAGTCTTTAAGCTGTGGGCTCCTGTAAAAATAAAAAATTTTCTTTGAGAGGGAAAAACCAGGGTACAGTCATAATCTGAACCAAGCAAAAACAAACTCCAACAGTGTAAATAACTCAATATCTAATTGTCTGGGATTCATTTACAGTCTTCTGGGGCTTGGGTCACTTCTCCAGCTCTGCACCCTGTAGCACACACAGCTTTGACTGGCTCCACTCCACTGCTGCTGCTGTCCTTGGCAGGCATCCCATGGCACTAGCATCTCCAAAATGCTAGAGTTTTCTGCTGCAGCTTGGCTGTACTTTCACCAACAGCCCCTCCTGGGCTATCTTTGGGGACTCCAGCCCTGCCACATAGTGCCAAGCCTCAGCTTCTCTCCATGACTCCTTCATGACTTCCAAGCCAGTACCACCTGGGAGACTCTTACACTACCAAGTTCAGCTGCCAGCACAAGGTACAACCTTGGCCATGTCTGCAACAGCATCTGTGTGCTGACTCTCAGGAAATACTTCCCAGAAAATCATTTCCCCTCAATGATGTTGGTATCGCCACTAATTTCTTAGCTCCAGCTGACCAGCATCGAGTATCCCAGCAAAGCAAAGGTTTCACTTTAGTCGTTCTGGTATCTTGTTAATCACAGATGATTATTCAGTCCTAGCTAATCAAAACCACAAAATCTTAATTTAAAATAACAAATGGCCCCAATAGAGTCTGTAAAGTTCCCTCTGAAACTTCACAAGCCTGGCCTCCATCATCTGCTCTGCTCTCAACATTCTTATCTTCCAAGCTCCTATAAAACATCCCACTGAGCTCTCAACACAATGGCTTTTCTAGCTCAAAGTTCCAAAGTCCTTCCACAATCCTCCCCAAAACAACATGGTCAGGTCTGTCACAGCAATACCCCACTATCCACATACCAACTGTCTTAGTTAGGGTTACTATTGCTGTGATGAAGCACCATGACCAAAAGCAACTTGGGGAGTAAAGGGTTTATTTCACTCACAGTTCATCATCAAAAGCAGCGAGGGCAGGAACTCACACAGAGCAGGATCCTGCAGGCAGGAGCTGATGCAGAGACCTTGGAGGGGTGCTGCCTATACTGGCTTGCTCCTCATGGCTTGTTCAGCCTGCTTTCTTATAGAACCCAGGACCACCAGCCCACAAATGGCATCACCCACAATGGGTCAGGCCCTCTCCCATTGATCACTAATCTTAGGCCATACAGCCAAATCTCATGAAGGCATTTTCTCAGTTGAGGCTCCATCCTTTCTGATGACTCTAATTTGTGTCAAGTTGACATAAAACTAGCCACTACAAGAAGTAATATTATACAGACTGAATAAGTTATATTTAGAAATAGATCTGTACATACATATATATGTATATGTATATACATCTGTGTGTATATATATATATGTATATGTATATATATATATATACACAGATATCCAAGTAAAAACAATAAATGAATGAAGAGGTCATAAATTTGAAAGAGAGCAAGAAGGGATATATTGGAGGGTTTGAGAGGAAGGGAGAAATGATGTAATTATATCATAATCCCCAAAACAAAAGAAAAAATGGACATGAAAGTAGAGGATGCTCTCGTTTGGGAAGATTAGCAGCAGTGGAGGGGAAAAAGAAAGGGTAAGGAATGGAGGATGAATATGATTAAAATATATTATGTACATGTATAAAAATGTCCTAAGGCAACCCATTATTCCATAAAATAAATTTATGTTGATAAAATACATTGAAAAACAATTGAGACGGTATTTTGAGACATTCGGGTCCTTTGCCTAGTTCTTTAATGTAAGCTTACATATTACGGGTGCCTCCACATACACAGGTATAGGGCTGACCACTGGGGTCTTGGTAACCTAACAAGGGGCTTCCCCCTAAAGAAAACTACCCCTCATCAGCAGTTCACTGCTTGGAGATACTCAACTAGGTGTGAGGCCTTGTAAAGCCTTCCTTCATCCGTGCTAGAATGTGATTGGTGTAGTCTTGCAGGTCTTATGCAAGCAATCATAATTTTGAGAGTCCGTGGGCACAAAAGCCTGGTCATGACCAGAAGACACTATTTTGTTGGCAGTCCTTAAAGTTCTTCCAGTCCTCTGGCTCTTAGGATCTTTCTAGCCCCTCTTCCATTATGTTCTCTTCAGACTTGGATGTAGTAACTATGTTACAGATATCCCATTTAGGGTTAGGCACTCCTCAGTTGCTTACTCTCTTCACTTTGACCAGTTGTGGTTCTCAGTAATAGCCTCCACAAGTTGCAAAAAGAAGTTTCTTTGATGAGAGAGAGGTTTTCACTCATCTCTGCATATAAGTATTTATAACACAGTTAGATACCATATCAATTAGTAAAATGGTAGTACTAGGTTTTCCTTTAGGATCTTTGATCTCTCCAGCTATGGGTACTTGGCTAGATTTCCAGTACCAGGCATGAGCTCTCTCCTATTGAGTGGAATCTGAGTATAATCAGACAACTATTGACTATCCCCAAGATATTAGTGCAGCTATTACACTGATGGACAGCTTACATAGCACTATCCAACATTATGAGAGCTAGCCATCATCAGGGAGGCTTTCAGGTCAGTCCCAACTTGATTTCTCCAATTCCTATAACCAATATGTGTGGTATCTTCAGCAATATCATCTTACCCTCAAGTTCTGGCAGGTAACCAAGAGCAATAACAATAGTGGATTATTGTTTGGGGGTGGAGGGCTCTTAGACCTCCCTGACCAACAACTTGAAGGAAGATGTCCCTTTCCTGGCACTGGGCTTTTTGTTTGGTAGGCTATGGCTTCTGGTGGGTAGCATTATTTCCCTCCATGTGGGATGACTCCAATCAAAGTACATGTTTTAAGAGAGCTTATAGAGTAGTAGGTTTCCGAGTAGTTTTCAAAATTGATACGGTATGTGTAATATTGCTAGAATGAGTCTAAATGTCTTAGAACAGCATTACAGAAGTGTTGGTACAACAGTGAAATTCATCATCTCCACATAATACATTGGAAAATTATCAGTTATGCAGAATGATTTGGCAAACTAAAGCCCCATGGATCTGCACCATTCAATACCCTGCCAGTAACAGATACAGCTCTTGATTTGCTTGGGAGATTGAACATTTCGGACTGCAACTCCTCATGAATTTGAAATAGATTAACAAAATATCTTTTCTTCTTTTATCAAGACTGGAATTTGTTGTTCAAACCCATCCTAAAGAATCAAAGGAAATAAGATACATTTTCTTCTTTTATTTTGTACTCCACTCAGAAATGGTTTCTTTCGCAGAAAAAGTGGAGAACCACAACTCTTAAGTAATCAAGATGTGCTCTTGAGGAGCAAAAAGCTCCTGAAGTCTAAAAAGCAGTGAATCTAGCACACTGTGAACAACTCACAAGTGTATTTGATCAAGCCTTTAAAAAAATAGCTGCCCATGTGTAGCTGATGACGATCACTCTCTGAAAAAGTAAAACCCCTAATAAAGACATGTCGTTTGAAATAGTACAAAAAGTCAAAGCAAAAAAAAAAATCACTGTTGCTTTAAAAATACTTACCATTCTCTTTTTCCAAAAGATAAAAGTTTTCTCATGGTCACCTTGGAGGCCTGGAAATAATGAAGTCAAGAAGTTCAACTATAGCAGTCTATCTGATAAGACTTCAGTTTGTTGGATTATTGCAGTGATACTTAAATAATCTTATATGGGTGTGGGTGTGGGTGTGTGTGTGTGTTATGAGTTTGTTTGTACACATAATTGTGCATATTTGTTGGGTCCAGAGACTGCCACCAGATACCTTTGTCTATTGTCTTCACCTTCCTTTTTGTGACAGATTTCTCAAAGAATCTGATTTTCACTATTCTAGCTAAAGTGGCTGGCCAGTGATTCCCCCCAAGATCCTCCTGTTTCCACCCCCCTAACACTGAGGCCACAGATGCATCCACCACACCTGACTTTTGTTTGGGTTCTTAGGATCTGAACTCAGGTCGTCACAGTTGCTCAGTAAGCACTTAATCCACTTAGCCATCTCTCTGTCCCAGTACTTAAATGTTCTTCAGAAATAATACTGTCAGGTAGCCATCACCACAACAGTGCTCCAGAAGAATCACCTGTGCAAATTCAAAGACACTCAATAGTGTTATTTCTAACTCTAGGACAGCAACATTTCAATGATAGAAGCTGGGTTCAAATCTCTATTCATGGCTATAAATTAGGTCCAACTCTGTTCCACATGGCTCTGCCCTTCCTGCCTGAAACACATTCTTCTCAAGGTGAGAAATCGAATTCAAAGAGGACAAAACAAATTATCTGAATATATTCAAATATTTTCTTGAATCATTTTCATTAACACCTCTAGACTGGGGAACTTCCTCTACTCTATTTTATTCAGTGCTGGGGACCACAAATTAAACTGCCAATAGACTGATAAGCAAGGGGAAAAACACACAAATTTTGTTAATTTTTAATTTTTTAAGTACACAAGGGCTTCATAGAAAATAAGTGAAAACCAAAATAGTAATTGATTCAGAGGCTCATATAGCAGTTAAATAAAAGGCAATAAATTATGGAGAAGAAATAAGACAAGGGAAAGAGGAATTGGACTCCAGTAAATTGTGAGAGCATGACTAGGAAATATATGAGGGAGACAAATAAAGAGAAGGGTTAATTAGTAAAGTTTGTTTATACAGACTCATCTCAGCACCAGCTCTGTAGCTCCAGCCGTAAGCATCATATAGATATCCCGCAGTCACTTATTCTCTGTAATTTGACCAGTTGTGCTTCTCTGTAACAGCCTACATCTGCTGTAAAGAAAAAGAACCACCATTGAAGAAGTGTTATCTAGGAAAGGAGCTGTTTTTTACAACACCTTCACAGAGAAAATTTTACCCCGAATTGTAGGCATCTAAGGGAAGGGCAGAGAACTTGTCCTGCAACTGTTAACACTTTTTTTTCTTTTTTTTTTTCTTTTTTTTTTGGTTTTTCGAGACAGGGTTTCTCTGTGTAGCTTTGCGCCTTTCCTGGAGCTCACTTGGTATCCCAGGCTGGCCTCGAACTCACAGAGATCCACCTGCCTCTGCCTCCCGAGTGCTGGGATTAAAGGCGTGCGCCACCAACGCCCGGCTCACTTTTTTTTTTCTTTTTAATTGGAAATAAATATTTTTCATACAATATATTCTGATCACAGTTTTCCCTCTCCCAACTGTTGATTCTTAATTGCCTTCTAGTCAAAATAATTCTATGCCATTGTAGAATGTTCTACGACAGAATATTCCAAATTCCTTTACTTCCTGTTCACCTAAACAAACTTATTGCCAACTCAAAAATTAAACACTGAAGAAGTAAGACTACTGATTCAGTCCATTGAGTCAGCCCAGGAATTTTATAGTCTTAAAAGTGACATACTCCCTTTGGAATATCTGAATCAAATAAAGCCCTATCCTTTAAAAAGTATTTTATCCTTCAGGATGCCACAAGAGCTGATTTCCCATGCCATTCTAAAGACTATTTTACTTGGTAATATGACATTAGCAAGCCCAAAAATTTGATAAATATCATGATGCTATTGTAGTGTAATCTATATTGTTTTATATTTTTGTTTACATGTTTAAAAATTGCTGGCCCAATGATTATATAATGTCCTTCCTAAAATTATCAATATACTTTTAGTTTACAATTATCTATCAATATCCCTATTTCATGATTTGAAAGATCTTTTTTAATATACTTTATTCTTTAAGAATTTTTTATATTTTTAGTGAAAATATAACTACATTACTTCTCCCTTCTCCCTTCTGCCTCCAGCTTCTCCAATGTCCACTCCTTTCAAACCCTCCCATGGCCCCCACTCTCAAATTGATACACTCTTTTTCTTTGATTATTGTTGTTACATATATATGTACAAATATATAAATACAACCCACCAAGTCCATTTTTTGTCAATTGTGTGTTTATGGTTTCAGGGCTGACCACTTTCTATTGAATAATCAATAGGAAGCTCATCCTTGAGAGAGGCTAATTTTCCCTCTTTCAGCTGCCATTAGTTGCCTGTAGTTTTTTTGTCTGGGAGCAAGACCCCATGATAGTGTCCTTCTTCCACATTAGCACGAATATTGATACTGTCATTTGTCATGTATTCTTTAGGTGGCCATTTCTAGGAGACACAGTCTCACACCAGATGTCTTGGTCCTCTGGCTCTTACAATCTTTTGATGCCCTCTTCCATGATATTCCTTGGGCCTTAGGTATGGGAGTTGCATTGTGGATTATAGGCCAGGCTTCCTGCAATCTGTTGATTTCTGCAATGTGTTCAGTTGTGATTTTCTGTAATGGAAAGAGAAGTTGTAAAGAGAAGCTTCTTTGCCCAGTACCAGATGTGAGAAATCCCCCATTTGAATTGTTGGTCAGAGCAGTCTAAATAACTCTGTTGTGGAATATTACTTTAACCATGTAAAGATGTATTTATGTGTTTATGTAAAGATTTGTTTATGTTGCAGAATATTACTTTAACTACGTAAAGGTGTGTTGCGTTTGTTTAATTATGTAAAGATGTGATGCTGTTTTACCTTGCCTGCCAAAGGCACCTGATTGGTCTAATAAAAAGCTGAAAGGCCAATAGCTAGGCAGTAGAGGGATAGGCAGGGCTGGAGGGCAGAGAGAATAAATAGGAGGAGGAATCTACTCTCAAGAGACAAGAGAGAAAGGGAGAAAAAGAGGGAGATGCCTGGGGCCAGCCAGCCAGGCAGGTGCCAGCCAGACAGCCACCATCCAGATAGACACGGAGGAAGCAGTGAAAGTAGGACATATAGAATGAAAGAAAGGTAAAAAGCCCCAAGGCAAAAACATAGATGAAGAGAAACAGGTTAAATTAAGTTATAAGGGAAAAAAAGGTATAAGAGCTAGTGGGACTAGCCTAAACTAAAGCTGAGCATTCATAACTAATAATAAGTCTCTGTGCCTTTATTTGGGAGCTGATTGGTGGCCCAAAGAAAGCCTGCTACATAACTCCTAAAACAACATTGGCTATTGCTGTTGCCCTTGGTTACCGCTCAGAGATCGAAGGTAAGTCCCCATTGCTGAAGATACCAACCAAACACTTAGAACACAGAACTCAGTGATTTGAGCTGTATTTATTCTAAAAGCCTTCTTCCTCCTTCTTCCTGTGGTCTAGTTTTGATAGTACCAGAAAGTGTTATGCAAGCTGCTAAGCGAGGGAAAGCAATCAGTCGTCTTATCCATCTGTGATGCCTGTGAACCACAACCATGACCAGCATGTCAAGATATTCCTAATGGTGCAATGGTGGTACTCATATGTTAGTGGTAACCAACAGCTGTCTGATTGGACTTAAGGCCCCACTCAACAGGGGAAATTATGCCTAGTACTAGAGACCGGCTAACTACCTGGGGCTAAAGAGGTCATGGATCTTAGAGGAAAACCTACTACCAACACTTTACTAAGCCAGCATAATTACTAACTACATTCTAAAACTTATATCCTCATATAACTGTAGCTCTCACCCCTCATCAAAGAAGCTTCACCCACCAAATCCAATTTGTGCTGCCCATATACTCAAAGTGTAGGGCCAGCAACTGAAACATGTTTGATCAATCAAGGGCCATGCCCTTAAACAACACTGAGTCTCCCTCCCGTAAAAGCCATCAACTGCCCATACTCCCTCAGCTAGGAGTGAAGACTTGTGAGCCCCTCCACCATTCATTCTAGAATATTGGTTGTCTTGGTCTTGTGTGAGTCTTGTGGAAGCAATCACAGCTGCTGTGTGTTCATAAGCATAGCCAGCCTGTCATGTTCAGAAGACCCTGTTTTGCTCCAGTTCTCGATAACCTCTGGCTCTTATAATCTTTCTGCCTCTTCTTCTATGATGGTTCCTGCGTCTTGGGGGAAGGGAGTGTGATAGCAATGCCCCATTTGTAGCTGAGCACTCCACAAACAGTTATTCTCAGCACTTTAACCAGTTGTGAGTTTCCATGATAAGCACTTAGCACTGCAGAAACTTCTCTGATAAGATCTGAGAACTGCACTAATCTATGAATATAAATTTTGTGACTGTAAAGAGCAGTTTGTTCATTTAATAGGTTTCTTCCTGGGACCTGTCAGCTCCCCCATGGGTTCACGGTCAGATTTACAGTACCAGACATATGTTTTCTTCTGTGGAGTCAGCCTTAAATCCATTCAGAAAAGTGGTAGGCTTCCCCTGCAGCGCTTATGCCGCCATTGTACACATGAGCATAAAATAGTAGGTTTCTATATAGCTTCTCAAACATCTTTAGTGTTAGTTATCAAGACCCTGTTCTTCACCCTACCTTCATCACTTTCTCCACTGAAACTTTCCTCCCCAATATTCCCCCTTTGCCTTCACATCACCTCTGTTCTACCATCTCCCCTCCCTTCAGATCTCTCTTCCCCTTCCCCACCAATGGCTCTTTCTAGTTTCCTGGAATCTACAGTTACACCACGTTAAACACACAAATTTAAGTGTTCAACACTAAGGTACACATATGAGTGATTACAAAAGACTTGGTCTTTCTTGATCTGAGTTACTTCACTCAGTATAATGTTTTCCAGTTCCATCCATTTATCTACAAATTTCATAATTTTAATTTTTCTTTGCTGCTAAATAAAATTCCAGTGTGTATAGATACCATATTTTCACTATCCATTCCTCATTTGATGGACTCTGTTCCACTGGCTACTATGAATAGAGCAGCTATGAACATGTCTCTGAAGTAGAAATTAGGGTCCTTTGGGTATATGACCAGGAATGGTATAGCTGTAAGATTTTTTAATAATCAGCTTATATGAGAGAAATGAGACATTTAAATTTATTAGCAATTACTATACCATCTTACACTTTTGTGTTTTGTTTTTCTTTTCTTCCTTTTATTAAAAATAGATTCTTTTCTCATACAATATACATAATTATAGTTTCCTCTCCCTCTACTCCTCCTAGTTCTTCCTCACTTCCCCTCTCATCCAAACCCACTTCCTTTTTGTCTCTCATTAGGAAAGAACAGGTTTCTAAGGGATAACAACCAAACATGACAAAATAAAATATAATATGAAGAAAAAAATATTCATATTGAAGTTAAACAAGTCAAACCATCAGAGGGAAAAAGTCCCCAAGATCAGGTACAAGAATCAGAGACACACTCATTGACACACTCAGGAGCCCCATAAAAATACTAAGCTGAAAGCTATAATGTAGTTGGAATTTTCTTTAGGCCTTCAACAAGCTCCCAAATAAAGACATGGGGACTTATTATTAATTATAAATGCTCGGCCTTAGCTTAGGCTTGTCCCACTCGCTCTTTTATCTTAATTTGACCTTTCTATTCATCTGTGTTTTGCCTCAGGGTTTTTTAAACTTTCTTTCATTCTGTACGTCCCACTTCCCTGCTTCCTGTGTATATGGCTGGCTGGACCCTGGCGTCTCTTTTTCTTTCTCCCCTTCTTTTTCTCCCAAGCCTAAATTCCTCCTCCTACTTATTCTCCCTGCCCAGAAAGTCTGTCTATACCTCCTCCCTTGTTATTTTTTATTAGACCAACCAGGTGCCTTAGACAGGCAAGGTAAAACTGCAACACATCTTTACATAATTAAACAAATACAACACATCTTTGCATAGTTAAACAAATATTCTGCAACACTACAATATATACACAGACGACCTGGTGCAGACCCATGTAGGACCTGTGCTTGCTGCTTCAGTCTCTCTGAGTTCATTTGAACTTTGATCATGTTGAGTCAGAGGGCCTTGTTCTCCTGGTGTCCTCTATGCCCTCTGGCTCTTACACTCTTTCTGCCTCCTCTTTCACGGGGTTCCTTGCGCTCTGAGGAGAGGGATTTGATGGAGACATCCCATTAACAACTGTGTGTTCGAAGGTCTTTATCTCTGTTTGTGTGTAATGTCTAACTGTGGGTCTCTGTGTCTGTTCCCATCTGCTGCAGGAGGAAGTTTCTCTGACCTTCTTATTCTCAAGATTTTAAATATATATTTAAACTGATGATAATATAATTCAAATATTATATCAATATCTGCTATGGGTCGATTTTAACCCCCCTCAAAAAATATGTTAAAGTCCTAAATCCCAAGACCCATCATATGAGTTTATTTGGAAATAGAGTCTTTACAGATAATGAAGTTAAGATGAGGCCATTATGAGTCTTACTTCATTATAACTGATTAATTTTTTAAAAAGGAAAATTCAGACACAGAGACAAACACCAATAGAGGAAAGATGATATAAAGATGCAATGAAGTTTCTCTATAAGCCAAGACTTGTAGCCTGGAGACCAGCAGAAGCTAGGAAAGAGCCATGGGGCTGATTCTTCCTCATAGTACTTAGAATCAATTCTGACAACTTAATTTGGGACTTCTAACTTACACAACTGTAAGACTATGTATTTCTGCCAATTTGGGCCATCTAGTGTGGGGAATTTCATTAGAGAAACACCAGGACACAGATATTGCACCAAATTTAAGGAGCAAATTGTATTTTTTAAGTTGCCAGGAAAGCTAAATATTAAGAATAAGTCCAAATAGTGTGCCTGTTTAATTTTACTGTTATGTTCATTATATTTAGTGGTAACATAATTGATTACATAGTCAAGGGTCCCAGAAATGACACTGAAATAAGTATTTGGCTATTTAGGAGTTCCAAGGGGCAAAGACAAAGTCAGTTTGAAGCAAGTATTGAAGCAGAAGCTAAATGCTACTACAGCCTTCTTTATAACTGCTTAATATGCTGCATATTTTCATGTCTTTATTTTGAGTGTGGTATGCTTCTCCTATATTCCTGTTAGAAGGGAAGCATTGTGAGGGGGAGGGTGTTATCTATTTTTCTCACCACTGTATCGCTGCTAATGGTATAAGTATGCCTGGCATATAACAGGTATTAAGTCATTATTTTTCTAAATAATGAAATCAATCTCCAAGCAGGAGTCAACTAGTTTAAAAAATACTCTTAATTTGGCTACAGTTTTTTTGTTATGTATTCAATTCCTCATTTGAACCACATCTGATAAACATGGTTGTTTTGTTTTTGTCCTCCGCAAAGGAAACATTGTAACCGGGAAAATATGCTCTATGCTGGTTCCCCAATCACGAACTGCAACGGAGCAGTTTTCCCATAAGGAAATTCTCAAGAGAGTCAATTATTTCATTGATGATCTCAGCCTGCAATATTCCTGGGAGGGAAATTCTTTCAAATGGACACCAAAGTTTTGAGTTAAAGTTGGGAATTCACAGAGCCTGAAGCCAGATTGCGCTTAGTTGATGGAACGCTGACTGATAGCAATTAAAAAATGTCTATGTCATAGGTTCTTCCCATGAAATGAAGTGATTATTGCTTCCTTCACAGGGTGCTGTACTTTTTAAATGGATGTATATGAAGCACCAAGAATTTTGTGTGGCAATGCTAAAAGTCTGAGCACAAATCTAAAGACTATCACTAGTATAGCCCATGGAAGGAAGAGAGTTCTGGAAAGACATAACATATGCCAACAATGATTTCCTGAGCGGTTCCCATATGATTTCTGACTTTACCTAAAACTGTCATAAGCAAAATCATTGAGGCTCTTTGCTTCAGAGTTTGGAGAGGAGCTGAGGGTTTGTTTTTTTTTTTTTTTTTTTCTAGTCTCTGGAGACTGCATAGGGATCATTCTACGTTGAATGATAGCATTAGTTGAAGCAGTATTTAGCAGTTCAACACATGGTTGAGTAAAGCATGGGGGAGATTAGATGATAGCATTTCAAGAGGAAATTGCCAATGAACAGAAATAGTGAGAAGGCAGTGTGGCCCAGGGTTTAACTGCAGTGTTTTTAAAGAGGCAAAGCCAGACAGTCCTTGTTTTCAGCAAGTATTCTCCTGAGAGCCAGCTCCTCACCTCCAAGCAGTGCTGTAACAGCTGAAGTCTTTAGCCTTTGAAAGCCAAGAAATTGCTAAAAGGCAGGTTGAACTAACAAATCCTTAGCTCTGTGTTTGTCATTTCTTTCACTCAGATTCTATGGTGCAAATCCTGCCTGGTGCCAGAACGAGGGATTACGCTAAGTTATTACAAGTGTTTATTGCTATGGAGATTCCAAGAGGAAACGGCCTGTAGACCATAACTCCCCCTTTGGTCACAATGAAAAATGAATCCTATATACTGACAATAATATGGGTGATAATTATCCAATTTGAGGATGATCCAAGTCTTCCCACTGCTCACGCCTGGCATTTAACCATTTTATCAGGCTTCATAGAGGTTATGCATTGGCTCAAACTATGAAGTTCAAATGAATACATTCTGGTGCTTATTAATGAGAGGGCCCGGGAGCCAGACCACAGCCATGACAGGTTTCAAATAGCCCTGCCAGGGAACCAGGCCTTAGTTTGGGTTTACTGGAACTGGCTGGAGCTGAGCAAGCAGTGCTCGGGAAGACCACAACTCAGGGGCAACCAATCAGCAGGCCCCACGGCCTTCTGCTGGCTCAGCATGCGCCCCAAAGCCCCTTCTGCTGGCTCAGCAGGCACCCCTCAACCTTCTGCTGGCTTAGCAGATGCCTCCCAGCCTTCTGCTAGCTAAAGATAGCTTTTCCTACCCTCCCATCAAAAGCCCCTAGATACTACAGCCTCCAACCAATCAGCTCCCAGACTAATCTTTCCTCCACCAATCAGCACCAGATTAATCCCTCCTCCCTGGAATTCCCCTAACTCCACTTAAAAGGAGCTTGAGACATGCCCCTCCCTCTTCTGGGTCACTATTTGCCACCCCAACCTGTTGGAAATAAATGCTCTTGCTAAATTCCATACATGACTGTTGTTGATCTTTCTTGGGGGCTTATCTTAGACTCTAACAATTGACAGCTCCAAAGAGGTGTTTAATAAAAGTTATTTCTTGAATTCTTCTTTGCTCCGTTTATGAATTGAGATGTGACTGTTACCACAAAATGTCAGATTGGCAATTTTACATATGACTCCCCTTGACCCTAGCTCTTGGAAACAGTTTTAGGCGTAAATATTAAACGAGCTTAGCTATCTCCAGCAGTATAAAATTAGGAAATAGCTTACTGTTGCTGTCTTCAGTTTTCATGCCCTCTAGCACTTCATGAATAGCCTATGCAGTAACTGTAGCAGAGATGTGGCACCTAACAAGTACCAGATTTACATTAATTCATATTCACAGATGCGTTTTGTGTTCTCCCCAAGTCTACCATCTAACCTTGCTGTGAACATCTATTCCTTTTTGCTACATGACCTAGGTCTACAATCAAGACCACTGCTTTCTCAGCTCCAACCTCGCTTTACATGTCATTTAAATCCAATTTATATATTATTTATTTTTATATTTTATTTTATATATTATTTCTTCTTAAGAACAGGCTCACTGTTTTCTGACACACCACCAAGTAATCCAGTAATTGGATTAGGCGTCCATAGAGAAATAGCACTGATAGTATTATGTAGCTATCTAAGGTGAGCCTTACAGGAATGACTTTGTGTGTGTGTGGAGTTCAAGCCGTTCCATGACATGTGTATGCTGAATAACAAGGAGTGCTGGTGGTTGAATTCTACCCTATTTTGAAGCCTCAGAAACAAGGGAGAGGGGAGGGATGGTGGCAGAAGTACCACAGTCTGAAAGGATGAGGACCATAGACTTTAACATCCAGAGGTAGATCAAAACAGATGTTCCACTGCAAGAGGACAGAGGCAATCTGTCATCCCTCTGCCTTTTTCTTCTGTCTGCTCGCTCATCAAATCGGATGCTGCCCATGCACACTAGTGAGGCTGTATCTTCTTTACTGGATCTACTGATTCAAGCACCAATCTGTTTGGGGTACACTTTCACAGACACAGTAAGCCATAATGTTTTGCCAGCTCTCTGGCTATCCCTTACCTCAGGCAAGTTAACATAGAAAGTTACTCATCACATAAATTAATTTGCATTACATTAAAAAAACAATGTCTAGAAGCCAGTAGTAGAGAGGGTGTTCCTAGCACTCAGAGAAGTTAATGTGCCTATTAGACAAGAATTTCTTTGAACACATGGGAAAGGGAGCTGAGAAGAAACTGGATTCATAAAACTTACCAAGATTTAAAGAATGTCTTAAAAGTTAAATATATATTCACTGAATATACTAACCAATATGCTACACTCAAAGAGAATACAAATACTAGTTTCCAGTGATGCAGATCAAGGCATTATTTAGAAAAAGAATTTTTACAACTAGATAAAATTGTTTTAATCACCTTAAAAGCATCAAATAGCTAAACTCATGGACTAAACTGTGGAGGAAGGACTATCCAGAGAGTAAAGTGGAAATGTAGTGCCAAGCTATTTCTTCCCAGAGTGCATTTGCTCAAATTACACTATACACGTAGGCCTTGGTTCAGAAGGGACAGATATGAAGACCCAGGGTCAGCCAAGTGTAGGAAGCACTATAAGAAAATTTAGAAAAATAAGAAAAAGACAAGATTCTAAAAGGATTGGGATCAGAATAGCATAACCTCTTATAACACGACACACATGAAGTAGTGTCTTCAAAATGCAAAGGGGAAAATTATTTTTCAATTAACAGTATGAAAGATAACTCTAAATGCAGCCAAATTAAAAATCAATTCTGTATTTAGAATTATGTCTTTTCAGCCACTTATTTCTTATGTTTCTTTTCTTGGAAAGTTACACGGGAAAATCTTTTCTAATAAAAAGAAACTAAAAAAAGTATAGAATCCATGAGACAGTAGCTGGAACACAGACAGGTAGGGGAAGGAGACTCTGATCAACTATACAAGGGGCCTAAAAATTCACCAATAGAAAAAGATGATGGCTGTCAGGAGGAAACTCCACAGCACGGGTAGCAACAGCCAATTTCCTGTTTAGAAGATAATTGTAATAGGCATATAACAGATCCAATAGAGCATATAGAAAAAACAAAGTTTAAAGGTGACAAAATAGATCAATTGTAACTTCAAAAGAAACAACCAGCCATATAATGAAAGGCAGCAACAGACACAATTAGGTTTAGTAGTAAACAATATTGAAATAATCATAATAATGTAAATACTCCTGAGTTATGAAAATAGTAGCAAAACTATATGCAAATGAGGGAAGGTTGAGTGTATAGAGTATGTGCATATATAGGTTTGTGTGAATGATAGGGCAAATTTTTCAGTTACCATAGCAAGAAATTAACAGACATATAAAAAGCAATGAATTTTTTAAAATCTCTTTTGTCTCAGAAATTGCATTTTGTTTTTTGTTCGTTTGGTTGGGGTTTTCTGTTGTTGTTGTTGTTGTTGTTGTTGTTGTTGTTGTTGTTTGAGACAGGGTTTCTCTGTGTAGCCCTAGCTATCCTAGAACTCACTCTGTAGACCAGGCTGGCCTCGAACTCAGAGAGATCTGCCTGCCTCTATCTCCTGAGTGCTGGGATTAAAGGCGTGCGCCACCACCGCCCAGCACATTTTGTTACTTTTAATAGTATTTTATTAATTCCTTGAGAATTTCATACTGTATTTTGATCATCTGCACCTCCATCTCCAAACTCCTCCCAACCCATCCTCAACCTCCCTAATCACCTGAATTCAGACCTCTTATTTTTTATGCTATGGAGTATAATTTGTGTTACCCAAATACTTTTGGATATGGGGCCATCCTCTGAAGTATAGTCAACCTACCAGGGGTCATACTCTTAAAGAAAACTGATGCTTCTTCTTCCAGAAAAATCTTTTTTAAATTATAAATACAGGCCATCAGAAACAGCTGTAATTGTTGGAAGTGATCATTTGTGGGCAACAGACCAGTCTATAAGGAGAGAAAAGAGAGGATCCAATTGTTTTTATTTTTCTTTTTTCATTATAAACCCTTTAACAGTGTTTGTTCTATAAACTATGTGGGTGTATATGTTGAAAACAAAAACTTCATCAGAGCAGGGGGCTGGAGAGATAGCTCGGGGTTAAGAGCAATGGCTGTTCTTACAGAGGCCCTTAGTTCAATTCCCAGCACCCACACAGTGGCTCACAACCATCTATAACTCCAGTTCTAAGAGATACAATGCCCTCTTCTGGCCTCAGTGGACACCAGCCATGCAAGCAGTACACAGACATACATGTAAGCAACATACTCATACACATAAAATAAATAAATGCCTTTTTAAGTTTAATTTGAAAAATAATTCAAAAGAAAAAGTAGCTATACTCCATTTCAACTTTGTTTCTTAAAGAAGAAAAGAATTATGTATAATACATTTCTGAAAATGGTGACTTCTAGGACTAGATTGAGTTTCATTTTTTTTTTTTTTTTTGCTTTCTGTTTCTTGTTTTAGGTAGGGAATGGTAGCAGAGAAACTATATGGTATAAATATCGAACATTCTTCTAAATTGTATATTTAATTATTACATGGAATCATGACAATAACTTAATAAGTAAAATTTGTCATTCTTTGTGACAAAAGGGGAAACTATGACTTGGAAAGATGACATGACTTATCCTTGTCCACAAAGCTAAGGAATGACAGAGCTAAGATTCAATACAGGTTTGTAGATTGGTCTGTCTCTGAAGCCTATACCTTCACCATCCAAGCTATCCCAGGTCTCAGAGACACAGCCCCACCTTACAGTCTCCAAAGCGTCACCCAACAGCACTTGCTAGGTCCTGTCATTTCTTCTTGATCAAACCTTAAAGTTAAGCAGGAGATTTTCAGCCAAGTAATAAGGAAACAAAATAACTCTAAGAAATGTTTTCAAATTCTTATGTTTTGTTTGTGCTATTCAGAGAGTTCTTTCCAATGCCCTCACTGATAGCATTGCTATGAGAGGATACCATCAAACCAAAAGCAACTGGAAGAAAGCAGAGAAAGCAGTCAAGGAAGATAGGTGAGTCTCCGACTGTCAGGTAGGGCTTGTCTCAGTAAATTCTCTGCCCACCCCTGAGCCCCCAGTAATCACATTCTAACCACATCATGCCATGTGAAATTGTATCAAGTCTTAAGGGCCCTTGACTGTATACTCTACTTCTTCCCCGCTGCTCGGCTTATAGAATCTCCGGGATAGCGTCTTCCCTAGCCCATCCTGGTAGAAGCAAGCACTCCTCCTTTGGCTTCTATATCAGAATCCATATAACACAGTGTCACACACACTTACAATCTTGTCTGTTTCTGACTTAACAAGCTATATGTACCCTAATGGCATGTGTGTGCATCTCTGCGTGAATAAATATTTGTGTGTGACTATTAATTTTCTTTCATAAAGGAAATGTCATATGATAACATCATTAAAGAATGTTATATGACATGCTAATCATGATGATCCTTGAGGGATTGAATCACGTGCTATCCATTCTTTCTGTGTTTCTAAAATTTCTGTAATAAACATGTACTACTTTGGTAACCAGGAAAAGACACCATAAGGTAACTTGACTACATTAAAATAATGTTCATCTGAGATATAATTTCAACAGTAAAAAAGAAATCTGCAAGTGTTCTTGTGCCACACAGAAAAGGAACTCCCACGAATCAATAAGACACAAGTAAAACAGTACAAAGTGGGTTTAAGTAACAACTTTTAAAGGAGGAATTGTGAACTGATTATACATCTCAGTGATAGAGCACTTACCTAGCGTGCATGTGGCCCTAGGCTTAATCCCAAGCACTATGGTAATAAAAGGCAGACTAAATAACCAAAGAATATATTTCACATATATACATATTTCAATATGTACTTTAAAGAGCTTAAAGTCATTAGTAATTCAAAAAACAGAAATTAAAGTCTTGAGGAGATATGACATCATTTTGTCAAAACAATCAAAGTCCTACAATACCAAGTGTTGCAAGGACAGAGAGAACCAAGAACTCTCACACACTGATGCCGAAGTATTAACTGGCTCAACCACCATTTTGGGAAATAGTCTGGTGCAATCTGCCAATGTGCAGAAAAATATGTTTCTTTAATCAGGAATATACACAAAAAATAGATATATATGGACACACATAAAAAAAGTCCATTGGTTATAATTACTCCAACCTAGAAATAGTCTCAACAATAGAAAGGATATACTATGACATTATCGTACAATGAAATGTTACATGGCAATGAAAACTCCTGAATGAGAACTATACAAGAGTATAAATGAGTCACAGAAACACAATACGGAGCAGAGAAAGCACAACCAATACAAACAATATGATTATATAATTAAAATAAAGTTCCAAAGAGTAAAAGGGCTGGAGGTGTACTTGATGGTAGACAACTTGCTTAGGATACATGAAACTCTGTTCATTTCCCATTACTGCAAAATAATTAAAATAAAAAACACTAAACTAATCAATAATGAAAATTATGATTACTATGCAAAATCAAGATGAGCTATATCTGTTAGGGAAGGAATGCAGTTGATGGGAAGGGACATTTGGGAAGCTTCTGAGATACAACTAATGCTTTCTTTGTATGGACGGCAATTAACATGGGCATATGCTTTATAAAATATAAATATACAACTAGAAATGTATGAATTGTATATCATTTCTCTAAGATGGCTTTTAATACTACAAAGGTCCTCCATGCTGGCAAAACAACCATTTAAAATTGAGTGTTAGTATGAAACTAAACTAAACATCCTAAAAGGATGATTCTAAACAAAATTGATGTGAATCCTGGTGGGCTAGAAACTTCATGCCTGGCACCTCTCATTATCACTGCTCTTTCATCTTTCTCCTCCAAGAAGCCATTGCAATTTGCTTTTTTAGGAATTGCTAATTTCTTGCTTTATAACAAGTTGGCTAAGACCTGGGATTCAAGTCTTCTTAGTACCAGTAGGTACATATAGCCTAACATAAAACCTTTTCCAGAATTTGAAATTTCTGGCCTATGGTGCCTAAAAATCTGGCTATGACCTATTTGGAATATCAAAATCATAACAAGACCCACTTTATTTTAACTTTGTGGTTTGTCCTTGTGACTGGAAGACTAGGTTAAGAAATTAGGCTATATGATTGAAAAAAGCACAGGGACAAATAGCCAAACTAGTGGAAATGCATGAACTGTGAACCAATGGCTGAGGAGCCCCCATGGAACTAGATCAGGCCCTCTGGATAAGTGAGACAGCTTGAACTGTACGGGAGGCCCCCAGGCAGTGGAGCCAGGACCTGTCCTTGGTGCATGGGCTGGCTTTTTGGAGCCTGGGGCCTATGCTGGGACTCTTTGCTCGGCCTTGGTGAAAGGAGGAGGGGACTGGACCTGCCTCAGCTGAGTCTACCAGGCTGGGCTGACTCCCCAGGGGAGACCTTACCTTGGAGGAGGTGGGAATGGGGGGTGGATTGGGGGGGAAGTTTGGGGGGTGGGAGGAGGGAGGATGGGGGAATCCGTGGCTGATATGTGAAATTAAGTTAATTATAAAATAATAATATTAAATTAGAGAAAGAAATTGGGTTATAAAAACCTACAGACTCTAGGGAACAATCCATTCCTTGCCTCTTGCAGGTTTTGGCAGCCACCATCATCCCCTGGTTTATGGCTGCATTGCACCAATATCTGCCTATATCTTCATTTTATTATCTCCTGTGTGTGTGTGTGTGTGTGTGTGTGAAATCTCCCTATGTCACCTCTGAAGAAGTTTGCAATGGCATTCAGTGCCCATCCAGGTAGTCTTGGGTGATTCCTTTTTTTTTTTTTTTTTTTTGGTTTTTTCGAGACAGGGTTTCTCTGTGTAGCTTTGCGCCTTTCCTGGAACTCACTTGGTAGCCCAGGCTGGCCTCGAACTCACAGAGATCCGCCTGCCTCTGCCTCCCGAGTGCTGGGATTAAAGGCGTGCGCCACCAACACCCAGCGGGTGATTCCTTTTTAATTATAATTTTTCCATTAATTTACAAAGTAGCAGATTTCTGCAGGCATTTTCATGCACAGTTAGTTTTGGGTGACCCCTCATCTTCCCTCATCCTCTCCTCTATCTCTCTACTCTCCATTGCTGCTTAAACCCTCTACCTCCAATATTACCCTTCCACTTTCAAATCCTATGTGTTCTTTTACCCTCCCTGCATTATCATCCCTCTGCTTTTAAGGCCTCTTTTTTCTATTATTGGTCAATTCCTAGTTTCCTGCCACAATACATAAACCCACATTAAATACCAGTATATTACAAATTGAAGCTAGGATCCATGCATGAGAGAGAACATATGGTATTTGTCTTTCAGACCCTGTGTTACTTCACATTTAAAACATTTCCCTAATATGATCAAGGAGTTAGAGCCTGGTATCTTTAGGACCACCATCTAGTACCACTACAATATCCAGATAAAGCCACCCATGCCCAGTGACACTGTCCTACTGCTTACAATGCCAACAAGTCACCCAGTTTTCTTGCAGTGTGTCTATGAATCAGCTACAATGCACCAATAAATCATTTTTTGGACTTCTACACCAGCATCAGTCTCCACATATCCTTGATATTAATGTATCTCATTCTCAATGTAGTATGTTTATCCTACAATGTATCACTGCATAGTTACATTATTTGGGTAGATAAAAGTAAGAATTTTAGTTTTAATTAAAATTTTTCATACAATATATTTTGATCATACTTTCCCCTCCCCAACCATCTCACAAACCCCTCTCCTCCCTACCCACCCAACTTCATGTTCTTTCTCTTTTTCTCAAGAAAAAAAAATCAAAAACAAAGTTTTAAAGATAAGAAAAAATAAATGTAAATAGCATCAGTAATTCTTCCAATAGCCAAATGGATCATCGTGGTAACTCTCTGGGTACACACATCCCATTACTGAAAACCCTCCTGCTCTATGTATTTCTGCTTCCTAAAATTCCAAGGAGGAACTTCAAGGACTGTTGCTGGTGACGGGAAAGTTGAATGGGGCCCAGACTCTCCACTGTAACTTCACTCCTGGCAAATCAGACTGCGTCTTTCTGATATATTTGGGGGTTTGGGAAATGATTTCAATAGGGAAAATGTTGCTCTGCAAAAAAAAAATGACAAAAAATAATAATAGGTTTGAAAGGCACTTGTCTGGAGCACTCTCTTTTGGTGTGAGCCTCTGGGCGGCCTTTCATGCAGGTGGCACATGACATCACTCGGCCCCAGCTGTTCCTTATTAACTCAGCCTCTCGGCAAAAAGATACAGTCTTACAACTTGACTTTTTTAAGGAGACAGCCCATTTTGCAAATCAACCAAACACATTAAACACAGTTAGAGTGCAACATTCCATAAATATAAATTTGACAAATAAATTCTCTGTGTTCCTAGCCTCTGTTAAGACAAGGAAAAATGTGAAGGTCTGAAGGACACTAAGCTTGGCAAAAAAAAAAAGCATCTCTATTTTAACAGAATAAGGGAAATGCCTGCCAAGTAGACTGCTGCAGACTGCTCCTCCAGTGGGTCAAAGCATAAGAATCACCCAGGAGCCCTAACCCTCACAGAGACCTCTAAACCATCTCCCACATGAGCTGACTTTGTGAGTATGTTCTTTGCCTGCTCGTGATGCCTAATTAGGCCCTGACCACAAGGCTAAGAGGTGGAAAAGAAAAGCCAGGACGCCTGCAGGCTGCCACTTTAGTTCACAGCAAAATGACAAGCAGCATGTGTGATCCAAGGGGAAGAATCTGACAGTCACCCTTCAATCTTTCAGCCACATTTTTTTAACATGGGGAGGTTGTGGCATCAATAGTGCCATCTTCTAATAGAAAGGACAACTGCATATAATGCATAATTGCTGGTCTAAATGACTTGTTATTTTGACTGCCTATTCTAAAATGTCTGTAATTGCTGCCAATGAGACTTTGAATAAATGATAAGTCAGCACGGGCAATCACTGGTAGAGACATCGCAAGGCTTTGGAAAACTTAGTACACATTATTTTGTCATGTGTCAATTTCACCGATTCCTGATTATGATCACTAGGCATTTGCACTGCTTTGTTGAATATATCTCCCAACTGTGTCCCACTTAGGCAACAGAAGGAGTACCACACGTAGGTGTATAAAAGAAAAGGCAGTTTATTTTCAAGGGCAATGAGCAGACGCTGGCAGAGCCTGATAAATTAGTTTTATAGAATTTTAGCTTGTGCCAAATCCTGGTCCTTTCTGTAAAGCAGAACAAAGTAAGGAAAAAGCACACCTCGCTGAGAGTTATTGCCATCTCTCCAAATAAACTCCCCCCCCCATATGCTTGTTTGCCAAGTCTTAAAATAACAAATCACTTCTTTATAACAAAATTGTCTCCCTGGAATAATAGGCTTCAGTGTGAATTCTGATAGAGCAATAGCTCCTCTAAATGACAGCAAAGGCTTGCAGCAGGGATGTGAGGCACATCTATTTCAGGGCTTCCCATTAGTGTGAAAAGCAGTTCGGTAAGAAATGAAGTCATTTCCTGACTCATTGGGATGCCATGTTTAAACTGCAGTTTTCAGCCTAAGGATACAAAGGTTGAGAAAATGTGTGCTGAGCCTAAAAGAGGTGAATCATCCCTTAAGGACACAGGAAACCAACTTTTTTCATGTCCTTCACACATGACTAGATCATATTACATGGAAAAGGGGGGCAGAGTAAGAGCCCCCATCTATTCTTTATATGATAAGAAGGCTCTCCATCCTTTA
>CABHPP010116597.1:51038-71563 GCA_902168425.1 Peromyscus attwateri | reverse complement strand
TGTGTGTGTGTGTGTGTGTGTGTGTGTGTGTGTGTGTCACAGTCACTAACTGAAAGGAAACAGCAAATACAACACATTAAAAGTGTACTTACATAGAATTACACATATTTTTATCTGCGCTCCCATTCAGGGAGAGAAGAGTTTACATTTTTCTGTTACCTTCATCCTTGAGAGCAACCATCTTGCATTTCCATGCTGTGCACCAATATTCATTGTGCAAGCCAGTCCTTCTCTTTTTTTCATGGTACAAATAATTCAGGGATGAGGTTGTAGCTCAGTGGTGGAGTGCTCGCCTGGTAAATTCAATTCCTAGTGTCGTCATGAAAACAAAAAGAAAAAGGAAGTAACACATACTCCTTGTGAACATTATGTATACTACATTCTTGAATTGTGTGAACTTTTGAAAGTACAATAAAGAGTTGCATAGGAAAATAAGAAAAGATAAGGGAAGTATCAGTCATGTTTTCACTTCTTAGAGACACCCATTGCTCTATTTTGTTAGCTCACAGACTCTCTTCTATTCATCTTTTTGTACAAATACAGTGTTCATAATGCTTTTATCATTTGACCTATTATTTTGTGTGTGTGTGTGTGTGTGTGTGTGTGTGTGTGTGTGTGTGTGTGTGTGGTGTAGCAGTAATCATTAGCCACTTGGACATGTCTTCTACTCTGAATTTTGAAGGTTTGAATTTAATTTGACAAAGCAAAATGATACCTTTGCTGGCAAAGCTCAGCTAAGGCCCGGATCCTCTCCAAATCTGGCTTCTGAGAGCTTACAGATGTGATGGAGAAGTTGACCCTCATCTTTGTTGTCTGTATCTAAACGGTCAGAAATGAGGACAACATGGAACTGCTGGGATGGTTCAGACTCCCTAGCAGAGGCATCTGAAAGGAAAATAGACGTTGATAATTAAAATTAATGAGAAGTGCTTTTGTTTCTTTGGCTTTCAAGAGTGCATTTCAATGACCATTATGAACAGCACATAATTTACAATTCTGAAAGTGGTATGATATCATTAAACAGTCTCCCTGTGGGAGAAAGCTCTCGTTACAATTAATCTTGTGATAATTCCCCCAAATATTTCTGTGCAACATTGCTGGCATCCTGGTAGGATTATAATTCCTTTCATTACAGATATGTTGAGTGAGGTACGGAATTAAAAAAATTTTTATATTATACCTCAAGTCTCATTCTGTATGAGGAAAACTTAGTCTATATTATAGTTTGACTGTTCCCATCCTTCCAAACTCATGTTGAAACTTATTTCCATTGCAATAGTGTTTGAGGTGGGGTCTTCAGAAACTGTTTGGGCCGTGAGGGTGGAACTATTGCCCTTTGGAAAGGGCTTAGAAGAGGGAATTCAATTTGTTTGCCCTTTAGCTATGTGAGGATGTGGCTTCTGCTCTTAGCTGTGAGGCTATAACAGTGAGCCCACTGGTCCTGGAGCTGAGACTCTCTGGCCATTATATTTAGAGAAAGGGCTTTCATTATTTATAAAATACAAAGTTGAACATACCTTATTACAATAGGAAAATGTAGGAAATTTGTCCAAAATATTCTGTCCAGTGAGATCTACTGGTATGCAATATTGAATTAAATCACAGGATATGGAATAGAAAACCATAGGCCAGAAACAGTCCATAATAATTGTCTAGGTTTGAATACACACACACACACACACACATACACACACACACACACACACACACACACACACACACACACACACATCAGATATTAGTCAGAAACATTTAAAATTGAGAGAATACACACAGAAATGTGGATTTCTTGCTTCATATGAGTTAAGAAATCAGTAACCTTAGGATACTATTCAATGTAACAATTGGCTCAGGATCCGCTAGTGACACCCTATTAAATAGGAGCTATGCTCTTCAGTGCCATAATCCTCATTTTCAGGTCTCCTGCACATGGCTGTTTTCACTCACTAACCTCTGTTCTCATTTGGATTTTTTAGACCCTTCCTATGAGTTAACTGATTTGTCTTTACCATTAAAGTTATTTGTGAGCTACTAATAGTCTGGCCACACTGCTAAAAAAATGTTCTTCTTTATTTAGATTTGTTTGCACACTTGTTGTTTTCTTGCTGTAGCCTCAGTAGGCATTTCCCCTGTCTACATCTACAGTAGACTCTTGTTGTATTCACACACCCCAGACAAACCACTGCTAATTTTATGAACCATCATAAGCTATAACACTCCACTGAATTCTTTCAGTGAGAAGTTTTCTACTCTTAAAAATCCCCCTTTATTCCTGTCCACCTTTGGATATTCCTTATTCATTTTGTTAAAAAGAAACCAGACACCACACTCTATTTTTTCTGCATTCTGAGCCTCCCCCAGTGCCCTCACTTTGGATACCATTCTATTAAAATATTTATTTCATTTATGGCCCTGTAGATCATTCATTGATTTGGAGTCTTTAAAGTCTTCCACCCTTCGAAGGGTCCCTGAGGGCAAGGACTATGTAATTTGCAGGCTTAATGTGTATACACTTGACCATATGCTCATCCCCTAACAGGAGCTGGAAACACTGATCAAATAAGTGAATGAGAAGTAAGATATATTCTTTAAAGGTAGCCCCTCTTAGAATCCTCTAGCTATAATACTCAATTGGCCTTTCTTTGATCATCTTCACAACTAACCCTTGATGGTATGTCTCCCCCCTTTTTCCTCCTTTTCTCTTTTTCTTTCTCTTCTTTCATTCTTGTAGACACCCACATGCACACAAGCACACACTCACATGCACATAACACCAGTGTTATCACATAGCAGAGTAATGCTACTTAGTAATATTCGTTAATTTAGAAAATTCCAATAGCATAAAAATAGAGACATATATTAGCAATATTAACATCAAACAATATGCTTTACGGTGCCTTATATAGTCTAATATATAGTATTTTGAAATTATACTTTACTAGCTAACAAAAATGTCAATAAATATGATACAGAGATAGAATGGAAGGAAAAGGAATTTTTAAAGGCTCAAAAATTAAGTATGGGTCACATAGGTAGTGCACAATCAGTAAAAGGCATAGGAAATTTTAGTTAAACTATGAAGGAAGTAATTGCAGAAAGCATCTTCATGATTACAGTGTTACATCCACTAGAAAAAGTGGACCATGAATACCCTCATCTATGTACCCACTGTAGAGCTATTTGTCTTTGTGGGTTTAGCCCAGCTGACAGCTAATGCAGGCATTTAAATGCAAAATTGGACACTCATGCTTCCCCTAAATGATATTTTGATTCATCAATTACATGAATATGGGTAGCACTATTCATTTATGAAATAATGCACCTATTGCTTAGTAATGCAATTGAAAACATTTTTCACTTTATTTAGCCAGTTCCATCTCTACTTCATGTAACTATGACAAGAATAAAAATTGATTAGACAAGGAGCGAAAAATGAGCAAAAGCATTTTCCAGCACGTTGCCCAACTTGTAGTAAACTGATGGAACCATGGTGTTTTATTCCTATTGAGGAGATGGTTCGTGGTTAGGTGGCCAGGTTCTGAATAAAAGTATCCTTGTAATACTACATCTATTTCCATAAAAAAGAAGCACTGTGATCTGGGCCAGGTAAAAGTATGCTACCAACTAAGAAGATAAATAATAAAATATATTACCACAGTATACTGAGATAGTTCTAACTTCAGAACTTAGAGGATGGAAGGCCTTGTAATGTAGGAAATTGTGCCCATTTCTTAGCTTGTGGTTTCTTCATGTTGAGTCAATATTGATGTGAACGTAGCTAAGATCACAACAGTAGCTAGAAGTTCTAGGGCTTTCTCGGCGTTATTTCTGATGAAAATGCTATTCATAGTACTTAAAATCACCTGGAGCTGTGGTATTATTGCTGTGTTTCAATGATGTTATGGTGAGGCCTTGCCAGATTAGGTAATTTACCCAGGCTAGGAGTCCTCTATCTCAAGTTTGTCTGGCCCATGCTCCATCCATTTCTCCATTATACTGCCAACTCCTCGGCTCTCCTGCTTACTGTCTACGTAGCCTACAGCCCTGGTGCTTCTTTATGAAGTGATAGGAAGTCCCCACTCATTGTCTTCCTATATGTGGGTCACATGTGCTTGCTTTGGAAAGCCTTTCAACTGCTAAAAACGTTTTGCTGTTGGAGACTTTCTTTTGAATTTGGAGGAGCTTTGATGTATGTTCTCTCTTTTTAGGAGGCTCAGTGAGAACACATATCTATTTGGTGGCGATGGAGAGTGTCGTCTTGTCAGCCCGTCCATCATCCGCGGACATAGAGTGTATCCTCTGGTGCATTTGTTCACAGACGCTGACTGAGAAGCAGCATCTCATCTTAGAGTTCTGTGAAGACGAACTTGTCAAATCACAAGAGATATGTGTTACATCTGATTTTCCAGGATGTGGTATTGGGGATCAAACTTAGCAGTTTGAGCAGAAGGCTGCTAATTTCTCATGTGGTCTTCATCCAAAAGCACGGAACTAGTGAGCAGTGTACAGTTAAAGGAACACGTGTCCGGTGAGTTGTGAGCTATACAGCCAGATGGTCTTAGCTCCCCACGGACTACTCCAAACTCATATCCATGCTTTCTTCATTAATTTCAATTTTTGCCTAACATTTTATAGGCATTAAGGTTTTTTGTTTTGCAAGGGGGAAATAATAAATTTAAAGGAAAATAAAAGCACTTTGGGTCATTATTCTTTTGTAAAAAAAAAATTTAGTACTGTACTTACAACAGAGTAAATGCAATGTGTTCCAAATGCGCTCACAAAGTTTTAAGTCTGTTAATTATTAGAAATATTTATTTCTGATCATCAACTTCATTGTATTGAGGTCATGTTCCTCATCAATGGAGACAAGTTCTACAGACAACCTTTCTTCTTGTCAAATACATGAAACTCACTCCACAGTCTTCCTCACTCTTCCCTGATGGTTTGTTTCCTTCTCTGAATCCCACATGATGCTGATATTGTGGTTTTGGCCATCTGGACTCCTTACCAGCTTCATACAGGAAAATAATTAGGTTACATCTTTAGGTTAAATTTTCAGTCATTGTCATAGAAAGCAAATGGGACACATTTGCCCTAAATTAATACAGCTCCCAATGGTGTCATATCACAAAGAAAGAAATTTAAGCAACTATGGTCAGTACCATAAAAGTGTGCTTATGTTAAATAAGAACAAGGAGAACCTAGGGTAGTAGAGAAAATTGCAAAGTATTTCTTTCTTTTAAATACTTCCTCTTAGTTTGATGCGTGGAACCACAATGTAGTTCTGAAGCAACTGTCATCGGTCCACTATGGAAATCAGAAGGAAAAATGAATCATATCATAGTTTGCATTTGTATATTCATTAGATCAACATATTCCTTGCCTTGATTTTCATAATTTATAAGTGGAATTATTAGCAGGGCACAGATGGCCAGCTCAAGGCAGCCTGGCCTCTTCCCACTCCAGGAGCAGACCACTGTTGGTGGCTCCCCGGCGGTTCATTTGCTCCTCTCTTCACCTGTCTTTGTTCCTGTCCTCCTGGGTCCACATGTGACCCTTTTCTGTTGGAAAGTCATGTCAGGCAAACCCATGTTCCCTTGCTTCAGATAACTGATAGCATTCGATGCTATATTGTTTAATATTCCTTGTCTTGCTTCTCTGCGGTGTAAATGTACATTCCTAGCTAGACTGTCAGCTCCTTGAAGACAGAGATTGCATCCCATGACTCCCTCAGCACTAAGCAGGGGCGCTTCTTTCTCAGGATGAATTCATTGAAAGAGATCACACTTTCTTTTATAATTGGCAAGATTCTGCAGTCCGTAAAACAAGGCGTTAAACCCAGTGCCCCCTCGAAAGCCATGTTAATAAGGGACACTGGGGCCCTATTTATTTTCTGTCTCAACGTACTGAGTTGGCTGTGCTCTCAGTCAGATAGACTGACAGTCTGTTAGATGGGTAGAGCTGCTTTTGCTTGTAGGGCATTGCACCTTCTGCTGTGAACTCAGTGGGACTGGAGAGAGAAGGTACCGTTTCCTCTTCCAGCTTCTGTATCTGGAAAGAATTGCTTTTGTAAATGTTTCTTTCTGTGAATGAAGAAGTACCCTTCTCTCAGTACACAAAAGAAAGAGGCTGAGTACTTTCCTTAGGACACATAGCACTTTTCATTGAGATGATATCTTATTGTCTCCTCCAACATCTTTCTCTTGAGAGAAATTTGAGAGAGAGAGAGAGAAAGAGAGAGAGAGAGAGAGAGAGAGAGAGAGAGAGATCATCTTTTTGTCCCCCCCACCGTCTCTCTCTCTCCCCTCTCTCTCTCTGTAATATATATATATATATATATATATTATGTATTACATATATATATATGTATTACACACACACACACACACACACACACACACATACACACACACACATATATATGAAATTACTGGAATGACCTACAGGCTGCAGTCCAACAATGGCTAGTTATGAGTAGGAAGTCCAAGAGTCTAGTAGCTGCTCAGTCCCACAAGGCTGGGTATATCAGCTGATCTGCTACGATCTCCAAGAAGGAATGGATGGGCTGATGGAGGTGAGGGCAAGCAGGCAAAGAACACCCTTCCTTCTTCCATTGTCCTTATATAGTATTCCAACAGAAGGTATGACCCAGATTAAAGGTGTGCCTTCCAGCCTCAAGATCTGGATCAAAGGCATGTTGTCTTCCTGCCTCAAGATCTAGATCACAAGTGTGCCCTCCATATCTGGATAATTCATGCCAGATATAGTCAAGTTGACAATGAGGAATAGCCATCACAGCATTCCAAATAAAATAAACATTAGAATATGTGTGATTTGGTTGGTACATGAGGAGATGCAAGGGAAAAGCTAAATCTACTTGAGAAAATTGTGATGTATCCTGACCTTCCTTACCCAGTTGTTTTCAGATCATCTCCAGATCTGATGCTGTGGAACAGTCTTTGTACACTGTAAATATGTATTACTCTCATTGGTTAATGAAGAGCTGACTGGCCTATTGCTGGGCAGGAAGAGATTGGGCGGGAGAGCCAGACTAAGAGAATGCTGGGAAGGAGAAAGGTGGGGTCTCAGGAGTTGCCAGCAAGAAGCAGAAAAAGCAGCATGGAAGTAGATAAATGAGGTAAGTGAGCTTTAGGGCAGTACATAGATGAATAGAAATGGATTAACTTGAGTTATAAGAGCTAACTAAAAACAAGCCTAAGTTATTGGCTGAGCTTTCATAATTAATAAAAAGTCTCTATGTGGTTATTTGGTGTAGGAGGAAGTTTCTGCCCTACCACCAACTACCAAAACCTAGCAGTCACTTCCCAAATTATCACAGAGACTTATATTACTTATAAATGTATCTCAGGCTTACTACTAACTAGCTCTTACACTTAAATTAAGCCATAATTCTTATCTATGTTTAGTCACGTGACTTGGTACCTTTTCTCAGTACGGCATTCTCATCTTGCTTCCTTTGCATCTGACTGGTGATTCCTGATTCTGCCCTTCTCCTTCCCAGCATTCTTAGTTTGGTCACCCTGCCTAGACTTCCTGCCTTGCTACTGGCCAATCAGTGATTTATTAAACCAATTCGAGTTACAAATCTTTACAGTAAGTATATGAGAGGATTATTCCACAGCAATTTGAGAGTGGCTGGCAGGACAGAGCTGACCACTGGTTGGGATGGAAAACTCTGCCTACATCTGACTTGTCTTGCCTTAAGTGCCCACACACTGCACAATCCTGGCTTCTAGCCCTTGAAATTATTGGTGGGAATTCTCATAATTACCGCTGGGAAGCCAGGTGATGTTGGAATTTACTTGAGGACTGGTGTATTAGCCTTGCCACCCTAACAACATTCTTGGGAGGCTGTTGTAGCCATTTTTCTCATTGCTGTAACAAAATACCTTAGATAAGCAACAAAAAGGATGGAGAATTCAATTTGGATCATGTCGTGTAATATGATTTTAACTAGGCAAAGATGTGTTATATTTGTTTATGCTGTGGAATGTTTTTTTAACTGTGTAAAGGCGTGTTACTTTTGTTTATGCTACATTTGTTTAAGGCTGTAAAGATGTGTTGCATTTGTTTCACTTTGCCTGCCTAAGGCATCTGATTGGTCTAGAAAGCTGAATGCTCAGTAGCTAGGCAGGAAAAGATAGGTGGGGCTGGCAGGGCAGAGGGAATAAAGAGAAGAAATCTAGGCTCAGGAGAGGAAGAATGAGAGGAGAAGAAGGAAGAGAGAAGGAGGGACATGCCCAGGGGCCAGAAGCCAGGCAGCCTTCAAACAGCCAGACATAGGGACAACAAGAAAGTAAGAAAAAGTGAAAAAGCCCGGAGGCAAATGGTAGATTGTAGCTAAAAGTTTCCTTGTGTCCCACCCTGGCCCTGTGGTTGGGACAAATCTCTCCCATCCACCACCTGCAGCTGCTTGGTCCCAAATACAGACACACAGGCTTATTTTAACTTTAACTGCTTGGTCATTAGCTCAGGCTTACTACGGACTAACCCTTACACTTAAACTCAGCCTATTTCTGTTAATCTATATGTTGCCACGTGTTCTGTGGCTTTACCTTGTGCCATTACATGCTGCTCCCTGGACTGCAGGCTGGTGTCTCCTGACTCAGCCTCTTCTTCCCAGAATTCTCCTCATCTCCTTGTCCCACCTATACTTCCTGCCTGGCTACTGGCCAATCAGTGTTTTATTTATCAACCAGTCAGAGCCACATATATTCACAGTATACAGAACATCCCACAGCAAAGAGAAATTGGTTAATTTAAGTTAAAAGAGCTAGTCAGAGATGTTCCTAAGCTAGGCTGAGCATTCAAAACTCGTAAGTCTGTGTCATGATTTGGGAGCTGGTTGGTGGCCCCAAAGAAAAAGCCTGGTCCAGGCTCACTGTTTGAGGACACAATCTATCACGGCAGAAATAGCATGGCAGAAGACGTTTCAGGGGACTAGCCATTCGGAGTCTGAAGTTAGGAAGTAAGAAAAACCAGGTTCTAAAAATCTCAAGGCCCCATCCGAATAACCCACTTTCTCTTGGAGCTCAATCAACTAACGTTTCCATGACTTTCCAGAAACAAGTGAGTCAATGGGGACATCTTATTCAAATTACAACATGAAATTAGTTTATAAAGAGAAGAGATTGATTGGGATTTATGGGTCTGAAGTTTCTGTTCAAGATTAAATGCTTCCAGTGCCTTGTTTACCTGCTGAAGGTGGCATGTTATATTGGGGGTGTGTGTATGTGGTGGAGCAAACAACTCATTTTATGAGCCAAGAAACAAAGAGGAAAAGAGACTATGGTCCTAGCCTTCTGCCCCATTGGCTTATCATTTTACCTCTTAAAGATGTCTTCTGATTTTGCCACCCAGTAGTGCGTTTCTGGGAAAGAAGCCTTTTCATCTACAGGTCCCTAGAGAGAACTGTCCATATTCATGCCATGGCCATTATATTTAGCCCAAGTCTATTAATTGTACTCATCTGTGTGGCTGTTCTAGACTGAATTTTCAGTTTCCAAGTTACTGGAGTGAGTCTCCAAGGTTTTCCACATCACAATGCCTACTCTGGAAAACAGGCAGACTCCACAGTTTGATTGAAACTCTGTGTATGCCTTTGGAATCCACCTAGCATGAAAATCACCTCTCTTTGGTCGGTAGTCTATGTGTGGCAGGGCCTTTCTGAACCCGACACTCTCCCTTCTGCAGGACTTCAGAGGGGAGGTGGGGCTCAGCCTGGAGGGCTGAGGTTAGAGGTTTCTCAGGAACATCTGCTTCACAAAGCAGCTATTCTTTTCGGTTGGACAACTCTGAGCCGATCAACTTCATTTTCCTCAAATATCTATCAGTGCTTTGTAACTTGTGAGCAAACAAACGGAAACAGAAAGTCATTTTGAAGTTAATTTTATATTTTGGTTCAGGGTTGGAAAGCAGTCTCTGTTCACACACCAGCTACAGCCTGTGGCATCGAAACCGCGCCTGCTCTTCCAGCTCAGAGCTGCTCAGGCCGCTGCTCAGTTAACAGGGATTCCGGGAGGGGAGAAAGAGGGAAAAGCAAGGTTAGCTTCTGTTTGCAGGTCATTCTCAACGTCCCCTCCCAGAATCTCAGTTACTCCTTCTCCTTTAGTATTTTCGTTTCTGTGTGTGTCACGGTTTTAGGACATTTTAGAAAAACTAGTGTCCTACATTCTCATCAAGAGCCATGGATCAGAGTACTATTTACCAGTATTTTATCACAGGGTCCTGAGCTGCCAGATCACCTCGTTCTAAATTTAGGTTTAAATAAAGATGGCATTTTAGCTGCAGCGCCACTAGAAACCACTGAAGTTAAGGTCAGATGGCCTTATAACTTTGGTATTGCCTTAAGGTGAAGGACACCCTTTAGAGTTATATGTTATTCTTTTGTGTACAATGTATAGATAGATACTGATCCTTCCCAAGAGACTTTGAATAAACAAAATACATATTAAGGTTGACTTCTTCTCTCAAAGTCCCCACCAGAAACAAGGTTGCCAGCACCATAGCCTCATTTGAACCCTGGATGAACTCCACTTTCACTGCTGACAGGATTTCTCTACTTGCACAGAGCATCTTTCTCTTGGTGAGTACGGAAGCACCCAAGGGTGATGCTCAGATTCCTCTTCCATTCTCCCAGTGCTCACAAGGGACTTAGGCAATCAGTGAGGTGAGGGGTCATAACCCTCATTGGTGTAGTCACTGGTAAATAATGCTTGCTCAAGAAGTGATCCCCACCCATGATCATGCAAGAATCCTAATTAAAAGCTGTCACACACAGACACACACACACACACACACACACACACACACACACACACACACACCATGAAAATGCAAGTGTGACTTGGGGACAAAATGAATAACAGGTGCATAGGAAGAATAAGAGAACAATGGAGGTGAATGTGATCAAAGTTCATTATGTATACATTTGAAATTGTGAAATAATAAATTAAAGATTAAACACCAAAAGAGAGAAAAAACAGAAATATGTTCTAGAATGATTTGTACTTAGTAATGAAATTGAAGTCCCAATATTTAGATTTAAATCCAAAATATTAGTTTTTAAGCATGTACATAGCACAAAATATTGAAATGACAGAATATAAACTTTCAAATTAAAGTTTTTCCCCTTTTTATGAACTTTACTATAATAAACCTTGCAAATAAAACATACCAAATTCAACCAAAATATCTATATTTCTGTGTGCTTTACAATTAGAGTGTCCATGTGGAGCAGAAGCTGAGCAGTTTCACATTGGACTTTACACTTTTAAAACTGAACATAATCTTATGCAGTCATGCATTTATGGACTGAATGTGGGTGACAGACTCGTCGGGATGTGAAGGAGGATATGAAGCCAATTGTTTTTCTCGTTTTAACACATTGGTGATGGGTAAAATCTCTTTTATCTCTGTTACCTGGTTTTCCCTTGGCGAGGCTCCTAAAGTCTTCCTGTGGAATGTGTCAAGTACACTATATTCAATTATAAGCACACATATAGAAAAATACAGATGTCCGTGTCAAGTGTAGTAAAGTATGTACATGATCTTGAATGCCTTTGTTCACTCAATAATATATTCTGAAGAAGTTTTCCATTAAGACCTTAGGGGGCTAATGTGTTCTTTTAGAAAATTGTATAGGGTACACTTAAGAATTACAATTTTCCTAAACTCTTCACTATTATAAATTACATAGGAAGATATTTTACATGTATGTCATTTTACAAAAGGCTAAGTATAGGTAAAGGATAAACATCTGGAAATAGGACAGCTGTTTAAAGGCATTGATGATTGCTTTCTGAAAACTTTTGCTCAGCCAACTTACAATGCCTGTGGTAACTATTTCCTTGAAGTGCCCTATGATATACAAGTAAAGAATGTGACGTTATTAATGGCAAACACTTACACAGTACTCAGAGTGTGCCAGGCACTGGTGCTTTTCATACATTATCTCAAATAAGACTTCGAGCAACCTTGTGAGGGAACTACTTTCATCATCTCTAATTTACAGATGAGATAAAGCATTGACCTCCCTCCCCTTTGAGGTCATCCTGCTGATAAATAGCAGATGATATCTAAGCCCATGATGTCTGGCTCCAAGAATTAGTTCTTGTAACCATGACCCTAAACTGCTCTAAGCACAAAGATTTTTTATAAGTGTTCTACATTTGAACCTATAAAGGCTTTCTCCAAAAATAACTATTCGAATGTTGAATAAGGGTGAGGGTATCGAACTCTATTACTGAAATGCTTCTTTTTCTTTATAGTGTCTGAGCCCCCGTCATCATTCACAGATTCTAGCTCACCAGCACACGGTCTGAGTTCATTCTGATCGTAATGAAGATGGCTTTCAATGTCCACGTAAGCCAACACTTCATTGCCCTCCCCTCTTAGTTCCTCAACTGCTCATTCCTCAGTGCCTGGGATCTCATCGAACCTCAGTTGTCTTTTCCTGAAGTCATAACTGGGTTTAGATTTGTCATCAATAACTGAGTCTCCTTTATTATGTAAGTTTCAAGATTCTATCCGCAGTCTAGTACCTTTCACTTTTCTCTCTTCTCTAATGCTCCTTTACTACGGTGCTGAACTTTACTGACCTCAGTTGGACGTTTCTTCTCTTCCTCAGGCGAGTTTCCTCAGCCTTGATTTAGGTTTAACCATTCCCTGCTGCCCTCTTTCTCACCTAGATTACCTCCTCCAACAAACTCTCTGCCAGCTTGTCATCTTTCAATATCCTCTCAAAACATCAGATGAGCTTATTAAAATGCAAATGAAATTAGGTCACTTGCCATTTACAATCCCTCTGATGTCCTACCGTTTTATTTGGGATAAAGGCGAGCCGTTTTCAGTGAGGTACACAGTACTGAGCTGCTTCTCTGGTTTTATTTCACACTTCCGGCTCTGCTTTCTCACAGTACTTACTGCCATGCCGGCCGGCTACCTTCTGGTTCAGTCCACACCCTAGACATGCTTTTACCCTGAGGGTTTTTCTTTATTGTGTGTGGCATTGGGAATTGATCTGAGGGCCTTGAAAATGCTGGTCAGGTGCTGCATCACTGAGTTACAGCCTCAGCCACCACAGCCCGAGGTCTTCGTATTTATTTTGCTCACCTGCAGATAGCACTCTTCTTTCAGCCAGAAGGAAGAGCCCTCCCTGACTTCTACAGTCCCAAGCAAAACAGAGTAGCTAGTAAAATTTTTGTCATAAAATATGCACAAAAATTTGCTATGTTGTTATTTTTTGGTAGTAAGTTCAATATAATTACATTTATTTCCCTTAACAAAGTAAACTTTTAAATCAAACTTAAATGACTTATTCTTAGCCTAGAGTTAATTGGGAGCCTCTTACTCTCATTTTAGTACTGTTTTGATATAAAATTCCTGATTCTTAAAGATTGGAGGTGTACTTAGATGCCTAACATAGAAATGTGGACACATTTGTCTGAGTGGTAGTGTTATGAATTATTGTGTGAGGGACCCCACCCCCACCCCCAAGGGTATCTTGCGTGTGCAGGGAAACATGCTGGGCAGATCAGGTAGGCTATGCAAAGACTCAATTTTGCTGAAAAATGTATAATTTCTATTTTATTTGGTGACATGTTTATCTGCAATTTCAAAAAAAAAAAAAAACCCTGGAAATAATGTTTATTAGGTAAAACTTACACTGAGTGAATTTATAGAAAAAATGTTAAGCAGTCTTTAAAACATAATAAGGCTGGGTGACACCCTACATTGTGTCTCTAACAAAGAAGAGGAAGCTGGGCGGTGGTGGTGCATGCCTTTAATCCCAGCACTCAGGAGGCAGAGCCAGGTGGATCTCTGTGAGTTCGAGGCCAGCCTGGGCTACCAAGTGAGTTCCAGGAAAGGCGCAAAGCTACACAGAGAAACCCTGTTTCAAAAAAACAAACAAACAAAAAAAAAAGAGGGGGAGTATGAGGAGAATATATCAACATCTGAAATGCTGTTATGGGAAAGCTGTCAAACTAAATGAAAAATAACTATGAAGAATAAACGTGAAAAAATATGGAGCAGTACATAGAGTGTGATTCCTACAATTTTCATCAAGAAATTGATGAAAAGGAGTTATTGTTGGTATGGCATAAAAATAAATAAAAATACTGCCATGCAGTGTGCCAGGAAGCACAGTGAGAACTGAGTGTGGAAAGAAGGGGAGTTCGGGAACCATTTCCCTTTCATTGTATGCTCCTTACAGTTTCATTTTCAAAGTGTAATTTTTTTGTTTTTATACTCAACTATTAATTTGCGATGAAATATCAGAGGGAGTCATGTAGAAGTAGCTGAGCTGCTGGTACTTCACAAACCCCATGTCCTTTTGTACCTGTCTTCCTTCAGTGCTGAGCCCAGGTGGGAATCAGGAAGTAGAGGGAGCAATCAAACCCAAGGACACAGGGCGGGGAGACCTACTCTTGCTTCCCTGAGAAGCATCATAGTGATTTCCCTGTCCTGGGACACTCATGCCGCCCCCAGCAGGTACCCGGAAGTTCTTCTGTAGAGACACTTTCAAATGCACATTTACTTCGGCACCATGTGTATCAAAGACTCAAACCAAACTAGAAGTCTACCAATAGAAGAATGGATGACGAAAATGTAGCAATAAAATAGAATTTTATTCTTATGTAAAGAAAAAAATTAATCATGACATTTGTAGGAAGATAATTTAAGCTGGAAGTGATAATTATGTAAAATAAGATAGACTCAGAAAGAGAATTATTGCATGTTTTCTGCCAGATATAGATGTAATTTTTATTTATCTTTCTTGTTCTCTCTCTCTCTCTCTCTCTCTCTCTCTCTCTCTCTCTCTCTCTGTGTGTGTGTGTGTGTGTGTTGGTAATGAAACTAGAAAGGTGACCGTGAAAGGGGAAATACAAGTCTCAAGGGATGGGGGAGAGGATGATAGGATATATGTGACATTAAGGAAGAGAGTTGCAGGAAGAGGAGACCAGTGTGCAGGAGGGAAGAGGTGAAGCTAGATCAAAAAAACAAAGCATGTATGAAAACGTCCAGTGAGACCACTACTTTGTATGCTAATTTAAAAATAATAAAAAACACTGCAGAGGACTAAAATTCACAGGGAAAAACAAAGAAAAGAGTAAACTATGATAATCTAGGCCAGCATTCATGGTGTAAACAAGGGCTATTATAAGAATTGAAAGAACAAAGGGAGTTTTCAGTAGCCATCAGGCAAAGAAGATCAAGGATCTCTGGTCTGGTTCTTAATGCTTTTATGGGTCCTTCTTCTGAGGGGTCCTCCCGTAAAAATGACGAGAATGGGAGATAGCCGCTCATCTGGTAGGCAGGAACCTCAAAGCAATCAGGAGACATTCTGAGAATGTCCTTGCCGGAGGCCAGAAATTCCAGAGTCACTTCTGACCTTTGTTCGATTGTAAATGAGCACCTCTGCCTAGAAACTGTGTTTCAGCACATTACTGAGAGGAGGTAGCTGGTTGGGCCAACTGACTGACCAACCAGTCCCTCGCTCCCCTACCTCAGGCCAGTTTCTGCTATAAATCCTTCCCTAAAGCTCCAGACAAGCAACAGCTTTATAATACCCCATTTCCTGGGACCCCTCCTGCTCTGCAGGAATTCTGCTACTTCCTCCATACTCCAATCTACAAATTTATAAAAACCTTCTAGCTAAACCTCCCCCCCCCCATAAAAAAAAAGAAAAGAAAAAAGACAATAAAGCCAAATTTGGTGTTGGAAAGAATAGAAGAAATCAGAGGAAAGAAATGTGTAGAATAATCTAAGCCACACACACCAGGAAGATTTAATAAAGCCACAACTAAGAACTTGGTGATTTTTATATGTTAGGAGCACTTTCAGTCCCCATCACCCAGGTTGGGCAGCTCACAGCACCTAGACCTCCAGGTCCCAGGGAAGGGATGCTGTCTGGGACTTCCTTGGGCCCCAGCAGACACGTGACATGTACATACACATCAGCAAAAACAAAATAAGGTTTAAAACAATGTTGTAGAAGGCAGATTGAAACTAGTGTGAAGATTAATAGCAACTAGTAAAACGAGAAACTTAGCCTGAAGAGTAACATAGAAATCCAAAGCCAGAATATTTCAGTGTTAAGTTAAAAAAAATTGTAGACAGGGAAAATGAATCTAAAATATTCTAGAAAAGACAAAACACTCTTCTATAGAACTGGATGATATTTTAACCCTGCAAAAATGGTTTGCAGAATAGCAGAGGCTTCACACACACACATGAATACATACATACATACATTTAGATCGATAGATATATAGATAGACAGACAGACAGACACACATGAAGATATGGGATGACATCTGTCAAAACCAGAGCTGAAGAATGAGAAGCAGTCTTCTAAAAGTTTTGGCAATTCGATTTGACATAAACAGACAGTAGTAAGTGAAAATCTATTATCAAAGTTGAACACATTTTCAAAATGTATTCTCTGAAAAGCTGATAAGCAAAATAAATGTTCAGTATACAAGAATAATTTAGGAGTAAATATCTGATGAAAGAGAAAATGAGGATAAGAAATAAAAATACCAGCACATGGCTTGTTTTCTTCAAGAAGAGAGGATAATTTTATGGGACACAATATACTCTTTCATCCTTCACTCCATACATCAGGGGATAAAGCATTGTCTCTCTGTCTTTTTCCTCAGAGTTGTTGCAGCCTTCTAGGATGAGGCTAATAAAAGGGAGTAGAATATAAGGTCTCAATTGACAAGGGCAGGGTATAAATCCAACTTCTTGAGACTACCTCGACTGTCCTTCACTCCACCTAAAGCACCCGAAGTCTGAGCATCTGATTTTGCTCAAGCAGTATTTCCAAACAAAATAGGGGTGCTTTTACACAGCAGCACCCCAGCCAATAGATGGTGTGGCTTGAACGAGAAACTGAATGACTTATGATTTAACAACCATTCTATCAGGTGCAGGTGAAATGGCGATAAGTCAGCACAGAAGCCATCTCCTGTCATTCTTTTTACAATGTCACATTTTCATCCAGTCAGTGACACCATTTTGGATCTCCATCAAAAGTTCTTTCTGTGGTCCCAATTTGTTCCTCAACCTGTGACATTCCAGGGTACAGGGGCTCCTTCTTTAATTATTGCTTCCTTTATTTGTGTGTGATTTTTTCCCTTAAAATTCATCTTTTAAAAGTAGTTCTTTTTGTCACACTGGCACAATAAGTCTTTTACCAGATTGTAATGTTTGTTGGCACGATTTTTTAAAATAGTCTGTCTTATCCATCTATGATCAAATAAATAAGATATCCTAATTTTTTTCTTGAATAAAAATGTTATGTGGCTTAAAAAGAGCTCCTAAAATGTCTAATGCCTGACTAGTAGAACCTGTAACTAACTATATGATGATCTACAGGGAAGATGCTGTCTAGACAGCAGGCTTATCTAACCGCATGAGATTTTGCAAGAGTTTTCTTCAAGCCAAAGACACAGTGTGATAAAAATTCCTTTCATTAGTACTGCTTTGAAAATCATGGGAGAAGAGGACTCAGAACCAAGGGGAGCAAGTGCCAGTAGATGCTGAGAGCAAAAATACAGTTCTTCCTTCTCCTATTTTTGAGGAACCGAGTCTTTTCAGTAGTCTTAATTAACATGGAAGTAGATCCTTCCTTGGAGGCTCATAAAGGATTAAATGTCCAAAATTCACCTCCATGGTATGTAGATTATTTTGAGTGAAGGGCAGTGGCTAGAAGGCGGCTTATTGTAATTTTATCTTACTGAATTTAGACGCCTTTGAGAAATGTAGACTGCCCATGAATCTGCTTTCTAGGAGAACTTTATGGTCATTGTGATTATTAGTGAGAACTGTCAACTTGACAGAATCTAGGATCACCTGGGAGACGGGCCTGTGCAGAGAGTTATCTTAACTGTGTTCATTGAAATGTGAAAGGTACCCACTATAGACACCATCTTGCCATGGGGATCCTGCAATGTGTGTGTGTAGAAAAGGAGTTGTGCACAGCATGTATCAGTGGATCTTTTCCTCTGTCTGCACAAGTGTGTGACCAGCTGCTTCATGCTCCTGATGCCTTGACTACCCTGCCCGGATGAGCTGCACCTTGAACTGTGTCTAAAATAAACCATTTCTCCAGTAAGTCGTTGGGGTCGGACATTTTGTCATAGCAACCTGAAAAGCAACAAGGACTGTTGTGAAGAAGTTGGACGGTTGGTGCTCAGACGGACAATCACAAAGCAAGCTGTCCCAGGTTGTTTCCCACACATTCGCCGCTGTCTCACAGTTTGTTTCCTTGAAAGGAGAGGCTTCCCTGTTGTCGATTGTCTAAAGGGTGTTGTTCTCTGATTAGATTTGCCTCTGATGAGATGCTGTGTCTCAGCCCAGTTCTAACTCCCCCAAGCCCTCCCCATTCACTCTCCACGTGTGTGCCACGTGTGCTAACTGAGCTCGATTTTGCTCTTGCTAATTTGTCTCCAAACAATATTTTCACAGGATTTCTACAGAAACCAGAAGGCTACAAATTTGTGTGGTCTCAAGCCATTAAATTTAAGTATACGAGGAAGAAAATAAATAAAACTTTAATTTTTGTGGTTAATAGAATGCACATTCTTCACTGGTTTCAAATTTGCAGTGTTTTTTTTTTTTTGTTGTTGTTTTGTTTTAAATCTCTGCTCAACATGTAGCTAAAAGGTACAATTCTTCATTTTATAATCTACATTTTTGAAGTACTTCTGGATAATGTGATGCTTTCCCATATGTACTATATAGTGAATCATCTCTCTAATAAATATACCGCACTCAACATAAAAGCTGGCTAATTAAAAATTACTACATGTATTTATTTATTTATTTATTTATTTATTTATTTATTTATTTGTGTGTGTGTGTGTGTGTGTGTGTGTGTGTGTGTGTGTGTGTGTATGTGTGTGTGTGTGCATATGCCACAGCAGGCTTATGGTAGTCAGAGAACAACTTGCAAAAGCCTGTTCTTCCTACCATGTGAGTCCCTGAGATTGAACTCAGGAAGCCAGCTTTGGTGACAAGAACCTCTGCCTGTGTAGCCACCCAACTAGCAGCAAATAATTTCTAAATGTTAAAAGTAAGAGTACAATTAAAAATAGAATACGTATGATCTAAGAAAACATGAAAACAACCATTCGTATACTCACTCGACTCAAGAAATAAAAAAATCACTGACTACAGAAATCACTTTGAAATTAAATAAAAGACTAAATATCCTCACTAGTAATAATGATAAATGAATGATATCAGACAATAAAATGAAATTTATGTGACTTGTTTAAAACAAAGGTAAACCAAAGAGTATTAACATTATAAAACCCTACCAAATACATTCAAATTAGAAGACCATGTTGATTTTAAAGCCAGACAGTAAGTTGAAAGCATAAAAGCATAAACTAGGATTAAACTGTCCATCAAATATTTTTAAAGTATATATTTACCCAAATGACATAATGGTTAAAAACCATATTTTAAAATTTGTAATTTTATAAAATTAAAATTTTAATTAAAAAGAAGAGGGATTATAGACTAAAATTTTATAAATTTTTTATTGGATTGTATTTAGAAAATTCTAAGGAAGGATAAAATACAAAAAACCCTGAATATATGAAAATATTTTGGAATATTTATAAAAATGATGCATTTGCTCATACAATTTATTTAAGTATGTTAGGTATATTGAAATACATGCTGGAAATTTAAAACATTATCTTGTATACTAATGGCCACTAAATTACACATTAATAAACTTCCAGTGAGAAACATTAATAGGTCATATTCTACAAGTAAACTGTATCAGTTAATATTTAAAATGTACAGCAATAAGTTAATCTTAAAACTAATCATTTAAAAAGATTAAAACAACTTACTTAGTATTAAATGCCTCAAAATAGAAATCACTACTGTACTACCTACCTTCTTATTTATAAAACAATAGCCATTTAGTAGAGCACAGCTTAGATTCAACCAGAAAGTGATTGGTTACTTACATGGTGTTCATTCTACTATTGCACAAAAGAGAATGTCTTTCCAGGTCAGCCATTATTTTTGTTCATGGGGTTCACAGCTTGGTAAGATTAATGATTACTTTTCTCTTCCAGTTGCATGAACAGCACCTCCTACCACTAGAGAATCTAGCCAATGAGGTTGAAATTTCCACTACCTGTTTGGTATCTTAAAGTTCTATGAGTATAATAGCTTTAGCAATAAGATCTTACTATCCAATTCAAGGTGGTAACCAAAAGCCTTGGCAACATCCTGAAATGTTTGATGATCAATGGGACCTTACTGAATATAACTCCAAAAGAGATAACTCATTCCTGCCACTGGGTTGTTATTTGTGAGCCTGTAGTGTCTAGTAAGGACATTGTCATCTTATTATAGAGTAACTCCATAATAATGCATTCTATCTATTATCTATCCATGTATATTATCTACCCATCCTTCCATCTATCTATCTATCTATCTATCTATCTATCTATCTATCTATCTATCTA